>CABHPH010161781.1:11453-43275 GCA_902168325.1 Peromyscus nudipes | reverse complement strand
AGGATTGATTGGGGCTCCAACCCAGCCACATAACTTCTGAACTACAATTAGCCCTGCCTACAAAATGTGCTGGAACTATTATGCCACAAAAATTACAGGAGTGGCCATCTGCTGACTTCTCCAACTTGAGATCCATACTATGTGAGAGAGTCCACCCCAGACAATGCCTGGAGGGCCAGGACATAAAGTTTGGACAGCCCAGAGTCCTAGAATCTAGGATAGAAACAAATATGACTGGCAAAAAGAGCAAGTGAAATTATTTCCAATGTTGTTTTCTTATGCATAGATTGTTGCCTAACCCTATTGTCATCAGAGAAGCTTCACTCAGCAACTGATGGAAAGAGACATAGAGACCAACAGCCAAGCATTTAGTGGACTTTGAAAAATCCTGTGACAGAATGGAAGGAAGGATTCTGAGAGCCAGAACCTGAGGGGCCAAGGAAAACAAAAAGAGACCACTGACCAGGGCTCATGAGAGCTCATGGAGACTGAACTGCCAACTGGAGAACGTGCATGGTACTGACTCTGGACCTCTGCACATGTGTTACGTTTGTGCATCTTGATCTTCTTGTGGGACTCCTAACAGTGGGATCAGTAGCTGTCTTTGACCCAGTTGCCCACTCTTTGGACATTTTTCCCCTGCTGTGTTGCTTTATCCAGCCTTAATAGAAGAAGTACCTAGTCTTGCTTCAACTTCATATGCCATGACTGGCTGATACACATGGAAGTCCTGCACCTTTCTGAAAGTAAGGGAGAGGGAGTTAATGGAGCTTGGTGGATAGTAGGGACAGTGGCTGGGAGGAGAGGAGGGAGGGGAAATGGTGATTGTGTTAGAAAATTTCATGTACTGATTAATTATTAATAAAAAGAATTAAAAATAATGTTTTGTTTTACAGGAGATACAACAGGGCCACGGTGTCTCCACATAGCAATAGAACATGTCTGTCTGTTCTCTCTTAAGCTCTAGTTTATATATCTCACTTTGGATAGGAGCAGAGACTGGGTAACTATTTATCAGCAACAAAGGAATAGGGGGTGTTTTAAGGAAGGGAATATAAATAGTGTCATACAGGGAAAAAGGGTGAAACAGAACAAGAAGAGTTAACTGTGGTGGGGTGAAAGGACAGGAAAGAGGAGGAGCTATGGTGATGGAACACTAATACTAATAATATTTTGAAAATATCATATGGAAACCAATTATTTTAGAAGCCTTCTAAAATATAAATGTGTACAGATTTAAAAATGATTTAAATGTGTTACCCTACAATATGAAACAATACATTAACTAGACCCAAATTAGCCCTCAAACATCAAATTTACCCATTTTCAGTTAGGCTAATATGTCCCATAGACCATCAATTATTACAGATTATTGAAAATGTTCTTGGTTAGTATTTAGAAATTGATAGTTAACATCATATTTCTAATGACACTGCATGCTAAAGTTAGAAGTTCTAAACTTAGAACAATGAAAAAACCTGGCCGATACTCAGATGAGAGCTCTTTCTCTACAGCCAACTTGCATAGTTCTAGAAGGTGCTATGCATTTTACTAGAGGAGAAAAGTAATCACCTATTTCAATTAGCAATAAACCTCATAAGCTACAATAACAATCTGAATGGCAACATATACCCACTGGCACAAGAGTGTCATGAATGTTATGGGAATAACAAAACACTTTTGAAATTGGATTTAAGGCCCACTCTATTAAACAGAATTCATACTTGACAACAAGCTAAGAACCTGTGGCTAGACAGTTCATGGGCTCTAGGGGTGAACCTACTATTTATATTCTGCCACTTGGACAGAGTAAAATAATGATTATTAATGATTTATTTATATTCTTGTACATTAGTGTGCCTCTCAACCCTCATCACAGGAGCTTCTTCTCAGTAGATGACAATTAATGTAGAGAAGCACAATTGGTCAGTGTGCTAAGAATTTCAAACTCCAGAGTGCTCAGCTGTAAATGGGATGTCTACACTTTACCCCTCCTCTTAACATTTGGGGACCTATGCAGAAGAGGTGTTAGAAAAATTGTAAGACCCAGCCAGAGGTGGTAGATGACATCAAGGAAAGAGCGTTTTCCATACACAACATGCCAGATGCACTTATGAAATCAGTGTCTGTGCCAGAATTCACAAGACCTGCAGAAGGTCAAGCTAGACAAACATCTCAGCATAGAGAAAGATTGTTTCCTATAAAGTTCCACTTCTAGCTGAGTAGCTACTGCCATTTGTTTGGTGCTGGGAGAAGATAAGTAATTTTTTTTTCTTAATTGCATGACACCATGGTATATCAACCATACACCAAGACAATTCCACAGTCAAGGGAATTTAGACAGCACAAACTGGATTTGTTTGGTTTAGTTCAGAGAGAAACAGAGACAAAAACAGAGACAGGGATTGAAAGAGAGTTCGTGAATTTAGGTGGGTAAGGAGGTCAGAGAAGATGTAGGAGGAATTCAGGCAAGGGGAATAAACATAATCAAAACAGATTGAATAAAATTTTCAAAGAGTGTTGGAATCTGCCAACAGTCAGCTGGGTAGCTGGGTAGAGGTGTGCAGATTGTAGAGACAATGAAGAAGAGAGAAAAGAGTCGAGAGGCCTGCCGGTCAATGCCAGACAGCCCCGAGTTTATTTCACAGCCAACTTATATACAGCTTTGAAGGACAGAGGTAGAACAATGCGCAGAACAGGCATTCAACCACTATCTATCATGCCTTGCATCAAAGGCAGTTTCATTTTCTATCTCAAGGTACCTCTGGCTGGTGTCAGCAGCCTAGGTCTCCCTATATAGTGTGTTCCTTCCTGTGGCCTAATCAGGACTTCTCACAGCCTTGGAGCAAACAATCTTGAACTCTATTGATTCAGAATAGACTTCAGATTCAAACTGGGAAACTGAGTAAGTTGTGGGCTTCCCCAAAAGAGTTAATGAAAACATTATTTAAAAGATTAAAAATAATTTCAGAAATATTTTCAGTACATCATATCTCAACTAATCATCGACATATTTAAACAATTTGTAACATTCCTTAGACTACAAAATATTGATTTAGTGTGATATACAGTAAGTATCTATTTTATTATTATTGCCATACTCTCTTGAACTTCATTATTCTATGTGTGTTTGACTAAATGTCTAAATTATATATTTACCATGACTTTAATGGAATAGGTCAATCTTAATTTAGTAGTATCTTACACAATATTCTATGTCCCTTTAGAATAGGTAAGCCTGCCACATGAAGACAAAGTACAATAATAGAAAAATATATGTATTCTTAACTTGAATCTGGTGATACTCTTAAATGCTCATTGAATGAGGGTTTTATTCTTAGCAAAGACGTCATACAACCATTAGGAGATGGGGCATGTGTAGAACTGTTTTATGATGTTTGCTCTGGGATTGGACATGGTGACCTGACTCCTTCTTTCCCTTTGCTTCCTGTATGCTATCATACAATCAGCACTTCACTACCATATGCTCCTAGCATGACAGGCACCACTATCCCATGCCTACAGTAATGGAACAGTCCAACTGCAGTGTCAATCTCAGAAAGTATAAGGCAGAATAATTTTACGTGTTTATATGTTGATTACCCTACACATTTAAACACAGTGATAAAAAAAAACCTGGAAACTGGGGAAAGTAAGTAATATTGGAAGGTACAATGAACACTAAAGGACTTTAGAAAAGTCAACACATTGTGTTGTGTCTATGACATTTTGTAGTTTTAGAGGAAGATTTCACAACCCCTTAGTCATGCATCCTTCAATATTATAAGTCCAACATCACGTGGAAAATAGTAGCAAATTCACTTACCACATTGGGATTTACCCTAGTCATCCTAGTCATTGTTGAGAAAGGGTTTACCAGGAATTGAAATGGAGCTAAATTCAGGTCTCAAGGAGAAAAACATTTAGATAACAGCCTTAATGTAAATGGAATAAAGTGAGCATTTCCATTCAGGGATACCTTACCTGGACCCAGTAGCTTTCATTAAGGAAGAAGAGAGGATCCACAACCCCATTCTTGTATGCTTGATTTTAAACCAGACCAAAATGGCCAAATCTACTAAATTATGCTGCTTTATGGGCTTGGAAATAAGGCCCCTCATTTAAATACATTTTCATCTGCTTTTTGTTTTTGGTGATTTCCTATAATGCTTAAGCAGTCTTTTAATTCCTTTTGACAAGTTGGAAACACAGCTGGTTGAGGTATTGCTGTGAAGAGACAACATGACTATGGCAACTCACAAAAGAAAATATTTAATTGGGAGCTTGGCTACAGTTTCAGAGGTTTACTCCATTATCATCATGCTGTGAAACACAGTGGCTGGCAAGGCAGCCATGATGCAGGTGACCTCGTAAAGAGCTATTTCATGATTAGCAAGTACAAAGAGACAGAGGGAGACTGGGCCTGATGTGGTCTTTTGAAACCACAAACCCCTTTCTCAGCGATATACTTTCTCTATCAAGGCCATACCTCTTAATTCTTTTCAAATATTGTCACTCCCTGATGACTAAGCATCCAAATATATGAACCTATATGTTGCATTCTTATTCAAACTACAATACCCTGGCCCCTGAAATTATTTTTGTAGTAGCTTTTGTTTTTGCTCCTTTCTAGGTGAATAAAATTCTTTATATTTTTCCTGTCACTAGTAAGAAGCTTAGCTTGGTGGAATCTTGCCTTGACGATTCTCTTCCATTATACTGATTTTTAAGCGCCTCTCCTTAATCTCTCTGTCCCTTATAGCAAAGACTTTGCCAGCAATGCTATGTTTTCTGGTGCTCTTTTTTCTCACAAAATTACACATTTTGGTTTTTTTCTGACATATTTTCTCTCTCTCTCTCTCTCTCTCTCTCTCTCTCTTTTTTGGTTTTTCGAGACAGGGTTTCTCTGTGTAGCTTTGTGCCTGTCCTGGAGCTCACTTGGTAGCCCAGGCTAGCCTCGAACTCACAGAGATCCGCCTGCCTCTGCCTCCCGAGTGCTGGGATTAAAGGCGTGCGCCACCACTGCCCAGCGACATATTTTCTCTTTTACTATGTAGATCTCACAAGAGTGATTACTAATAACCATATGACAGAGTCAATATTAGGTTGTCTTAAAATCTCTTGCAGTATCTATCTCCCACAGCAAAGATAATAAGCCAGATCTCTGAAAATTAATCTCAGCCAATTCTTTTGATAAAAGCAGAAGAAAGTCAAAGTCTTTGCCAAAATACCATATAAATGGTCTCTAATCCAATTTCTCATATTGTTTCCTATGAAATCTCTTAAACTGAGCTTCTGCCATCCACATTTCTCTCTGCCCTATCATACAAGCTCTTACTGGAATAATTCTTTAAGCTCTGCTTAAAGAATTCAACTGCTTTTCAAATATGCAGTTGCAAATTATTCCATATTCCTAAAAACTACATCAACAACAACAAACAAAAAACAAACAAACAAAAAACCCAGAGATAATCCATATGTGGCAACAAAATTGCATCCTCTTCTAGGTTATGCCAAGTTTTGTAAAGTGTGTGTGTGTGTGTGTGTGTGTGTGTGTGTGTGTGTGTGTGTATGCAGGTATGTGAATATAAGTACAGATGCAAACAGAGACCAGAAACATGAGTGACAGTTTTATGTAGCTTAATCTGGGTGCTGGGAACCAAACTAGGTTCTTTGCAAGAACAGTGCATGCAGTTAATCACATCACCATCTCTCAAATCTCCTTCACAGATTTAAACACAATTTCATGCATTTAGTAAATTTACTTTTGCCCTAATGTCTCTGTAACAATCATTCTCTGTATAAGTGAATTTATAGCTACCAGCTGATCAACACTTCCTCAGCAGTATCTGCCTTACATCTGGTAGCCATTCTGCTTTCAATTCTTATGAAGCTAATATTTGACTACTTCATGCAAGTAGAATCATGGAACATTCATCACTCTGATGCAAACATTTTGTCCTTAATAATCTTCTTTCTATCTAATATTCAAAGTCTTATAAATAACTCATACATTTCTTTATCACCTACTTCCCATTCTTCTACATTTGCTGACATTCTTTATGGTGAAAGTTTCAGATAAAGAGTGTGCACAGAAATCTCAAGTAACTTTAAGAGTGTCTGTATTTCCTCAACTGTATGATACATCTTTAAAGGAACAGCAGTTTGCTTCTCCAAAAGATCCTTTACGCTTATGTTCTAGTCTTATCTTTTCATTTATGTGGTAGGTGTGTTCAGGTGTCTTTGATGGCTTTTCTACTTTGACATATGCTTTTTAATTTCTAAACTACAACATTCACTAATGTGTTTAAATTAGATTCTAACCTAAATGTCAGCACATATAAAACATTGATAATTTTGTTTGTAAATATAATTAACTTCTTTCTCTGCCTTTTAAGATTTTTATTGCAAGACTCCAAACTGAAAATTTAAATTTAGTGTGAAATTACCTAAAAAAATTATAAGATATTAATAGATACCACTATAAATGCAAATAAAATGATAGACACTTACTGTTATATACATTCAGACACCATGCCTTTTTCAAATGTAAACTCCTTCAAGCTTTTTGAGGACAAAAAGAGTTTAATTACATGCATAGTAACTAATTGCATGACAACTTTTATCTACTAATAAAGAAATGGCATAGAAATTGCTTTAGGATTATGTTTATTGGCTTACTGATTATAAATAGATGCCCTATTTATATACACATATATCAATTTTCATTTCTGTAATGTCTATTATTTTTAATTAATTTGTCTCAATTTTCATTTCCTAAAAGTTTTATTTTATTATTGCCTTTGACTACATTAAAAGAACATATTTTAAATTTTTTCTACTTATTCACTGCTCTCTTTCTGTGTGTGTGTATGTGTGTGTGTGTGTGTGTGTGTGTGTGTGTGTGATGAAGGTCAGAGGATAACACACATTAGAGTTGTTTTGCCCCTTCCACTATATAGGTCCTGGGGATTGAAATAGGTCCTGGGGATTAAATTTGCATCCTTCAGCTTTTAATCGAGTGCCTTATCCTATAGTTGGACATAAAATAACATTGTCAAAGATACTATAGTAATTCAAAGCTCTTTTGATCTGTGGTATTATATTGTATACCTCAATAAAGCTTGTTTGGGAATCAAAGAACAAAGCCAGCCACTATATTAGACACAGAAGTCAAGCAGTGGTAGCACACATCTTTAATCCCAGCATTCAGGAGGCAGAGATTCATCAAGATCTCTGTGAGTTCAAGGCCACACTGGAAACAAAGCCAGGCATGGTAGCACATGCCTTTAATCCCAACACTAGGGAGGAAGGAAGATAACAGGGTACAGAAAGGTATATAGGTGTGAGTAAACAGGAAGTCTCTCTCCTTGGACTGAGGGTTTCATAGAGGTAAGCTAGTGGCTAAAGCAGTTCAACTGAGACCCTCAGGGGTGAGGACTCAGAGGATTTCAGTCTGAGGACTTGTAGAAAAGGATAGGCTGAGGAGTTGGCGAGGTGAAGTTGGCTGTGGCTTGTTCTGTTTCTCTGAACTTTCAGCTTTCACCCTAGTATCTGGCTCCAGGTTTGTTTTTTTTTTTAAATTAATAAGACCTCATAAGATTCATGTTACATTTGTTGCCTGACATTTGTGGTATGAATTTATTAAAAATCTGCTCACCTGTGGCCTTGCATTCCCTAGCTCAAGCCCAAGGTGCATGTGGCTGGATGTGGTGGTTCATGCTGGTATGATTTGCTTAAGGAGGCAGAAGCAGGAGGATCCCAAGTTCAAGTTTTCCTCCGTTCCCACCCGGCCCCGTGGTCCACAGCTGCTTATAAAAACAATCACTCAGAAACTTATATTAATTAAAACTGCTCAGCCATTAGCTTAGGCCTACTACTGACTAGCTCTTACATTTAAACTCAGCCCATTTCGATTAATCTGTATGTTGCCATGTGTTCCATGGCTTTAACTGTGTGCCATTTCAAGCTGCTCCCTGGATGGTGGGCTGGTGTCTCCTGACTCAGCCTTCCAGCCTTCCCACAATTCTCCTTATTTGCTTATCATTTCTATACTTCCTGCCTAGCTACTGACAAATCAGCACTTTATTTATCAACCAATCAGAGCAACACCTTCACAGCATACAGTGTGATATCCACAGCACTTCCCCTTTTCTTTTTTTGAAAAAGGAAGATTTTAAATTTAACATAGTAAAATTACATATATCAAAATAATTATCAAGCAAGAATTATAGTTATAATATCTAGTCTATTTTTATTTGGCAAAATTAAAGAAGGTATCCTATCTATCCTATATTTGTGAGTCTAAGGTTTCATGTCTTAACTTATCGTTTATTGTAACTAAGGAAAATTATAACTATCTAGTCTTCAATTACATCAAAGACCCCAGAAGCATATAATATTATCCAAGTAAACAAGAAGAACATTGCAAGCATCTTCCAAAAAATCTAGAATGACAGAGACATCTTTCTGCCTGGAGAGTCATCCAAAGTTCCTCTGTAATTTTGGGTCATCCATCTTCAGCCATATAGGCCTAGAGTCTCTCAGTCTCTTTTCTCTGTGTTCTGTAGAATGTCTGGCAGTTTCCTCTATGTAGCAGGAACCTGAAGGGCCATTTTGCCATGCAAAATTCAGTGGTCACCTTCCCATGGGTCCTGCTTGTCCAGTTGATACATCATTTTGTCAAGCAGTCCAGGCAAGAACAGTTTCTTGCCCAAATGGCTAACTTTTGCCATGAAGAAGATGAACTCCATATGTAGTGTCTTTGGTGCCCACCATCTTCCTTGAAGTAACTGGAGCTTCCAGGAGCAGACATGTCTCACTGTCCAAAAAGTCTAAGTTTTTAAAACATTTTAAATATCATATTCTGTAGGTCTTTGAAGTGTTTGAAGGTTACCTACCTAACTGAATTATATCTATGTATACCTAGAAAATTTAACATGATTATAAGTTTGACTATCATAGAAGACTAATTATTAATCTGAATTTCTTGATTATCTATTACAATTTAAATTAGTTACATGAACATAATACCTTAAACAAGAGTAGAAATACATCCACATATATATGTATATATAAGTATTATTATAATTAAAAAGTATAATTAGTACATAGTATGTGAGTTGAGAAAATTTAACAAAAATTCAAAGTTTGATGACCTATGAATAAAGTTATTATATGAAATAAATTTAAAAGTTAAATAGATTCTAATGCAATGGGATAAGTTAGTGGCAGATTATTTCAAAACTCAATTGAATTACATGGTAAATTTTGAATTGTCAACTGATTAAATAAATGATACAACAATATTAATGTTTTGATTTTTAAAAATGATTTCATAAATATCTATTCATAAACTTTCTAATCACAAAATAACATGATTAGTCACATATACATATATATTAAAACTACTTTACCTGTGACTACCATTGATCAAATATAAAAATACCAGTATGGTACAAAAAAATGTGACCAAAATAAAAGATAACTAGTACCATGATTCATATTGTACATATATTAATTCAATACAATATTCAATGAGAAAATAAGTTTTCAAATAATATGAATATCATAAGAAAGCAATTGTATTTTGATAAGTGATAGCAGTTAGATTAAAATATTAAGGTAATAGCCATACAAGATATGTTTTTCTTTGTATAAAAGGCATTGAGAAAGTATATCAATTATGCACCTGATGAGATATGATTTTGATTTCCTTACAGGAGATGCATTTTCTATTTTAAAAAAGGAATACCTAATGCATAAGTGGCATGTCTCCTTAAAGTAAGATCAGAAATAGAAATGCAGTGGGAAGTATAAAACCAAAAATTTCTTGATTAGGTAGAATGAAAATTTCCTGACAACATATCAAGATGAGCCTAAAAAAATTACTAAATATATAGTAAATAGAGAGAAAAATAAAAAAAAAAATGGACGTTGTGTCTGCCATCAATCAAAAACCAAGGCTGCTGTGAGCACAGCCAAAACAAAACAGCAAACCAAGCCTTTGCCTCATCAGGTTGCTCCTATTTGATCATTCCTTTTCTGCTAAGCAATCAGGAATCCAGTTGAATCAAAATAGGAAATAATAATTCACCAATGAAATTAAAATATGCTTTACTTATGAAATATAAAGTAACTTGCAATTTTGAGACATATTACAAATTTTCAGTCACAATTAATACAGATATACATGTAGCTCCATTATTATTTTAAAGAACTACATACATTCTAAAAATCATAAGAAAAATTTAATTCATAAAATCCCATTTTCAAATTTCTGAGTATTGTTTTTGTATTCCTCTGCATGTTTATAAATTGATACTTTGACAGATTTAAGTTGATTTTGATTGTCTTGAACTGAATATTTATTTTTGTTTGTTTTCAAACTTGCTATATGATACTTATTTATGACATTGGTATAACCCTAACAAAAACATATAGCCACAGCAATGTTTATTATCTGCAAATTCTGCACAATATCAAGCTGTTCATTATTCCATTATAGAGGAAGGAGCAGTTCAGAAGCTCCCATGCTAGCTGAGAAGCTATTGACAGCTAGTGGCTTCTGAGAAATGCAAAGTCAGTTCATCAAAAGTTTATGATTTTGGCAAATCAACTAAGCACCAATGGATGGCTGCACACCATTAATTATATGGGAAACAGACAATGGATTTAGAAGGTTATAAAAGAGAAGAGGATGAGCCAAGATTCACAAAAGTCTATTAATAATTTATTAATGGGTTCAATGGAAATGCAGAACAAGGCTCTGCTGCTAATCCAGCTGCATTTGTTCTGTCATTCTACCCAGGAACAATGAAGACCAACCAGACCAACCACAAGCCATGCTCTCCATGGCTTTCTTCTCTCCAACCACCCACGTGAGTGCAAGACCCCTCTCCCTCAGGTCTTAAGTGGTCACATATGCAGACAGGACCACAACCTAGGGCTTGTTAGCCAGAATCCTTTGGCCAAAATTAGCAAATACCCACAACAAGAGGATATAAAGTTGGAAGAAATGTCACAGATGTGAAACCGGTGGAGTTATAGGGAAAAGTGGAGATAAATATGGTAAAGTTCCATTTAATGTAGTCATATTACTTGAAAGGGAAAATGATCAAATGTCATATAGAATAGCTGTAGAAAACTGTTGCAAATAATGTACTCTTGTCTGTTTAATACTGATATAGAATATAGATTTATCATATAACTGCATCAGAATGATTTATATTAGAAAATATATGTCTTTGTTTACTTCTCACCATCATAATTATAATTATAACATAAATACTTGAAAATATTGGATTTCTTTTAAATCTTTCTAGAAAGAAAAAGATCAGGGCTATCAAGCAACAAGTGACACTCAGTACCTATATCATGTTAGCATGCTTCTCTACTACTACAAAATAAACACCATGGCCAAAAGCAACTGGGGGAGAAAAGGTTTGATGTCATTTTATTGGTTCAGGTAACAGTTCATCATGGAGGGAATCCAGGAAAGAAACTTCAAAAAATAGAAGTGAAAGATAATAAATATTTGAATGATAAAAGTAAAGCAGACATTAAATGACATAAAACAAATTAATATTTCAAGGAAGAAGAGATTATTAATCACTTTCTTTTTTTTAAATGCAGGTATCTGAAAGAGTTCTGACCTCAAGCATCCACTGTTCATTTATATAGAAAGCACCAAGAAAAAGTTAATATCATATTCAGGTACAGAAAATAGGCTAGTAATGTGTTCTGAATTATATATGAGCCAAGAGAATAAATGGAATTTGAAGCAGCAAGGAAAGCAGTGTGATGCTATTTTTCTGAATGCAATGGCTGAGGAAGAGATGTAAGAAATACTACATGCAATTTTGATGAACTCTAATAATCTTGATTTGAAGAGAACAAAAACACAATAATTTAACAAGGACTTGATGGTACAGGCCTTAAAAACTGTACATTGGCAAAGAGTTAAAATATAAGCAGGGAAAAACCTCAGCACAGTAGCAATTTTAGGCTAGGTAGAGTTGCAGATGGCAGGAGTTTCCGTTCAATACATGTATATACAAGGGTATAAAATACTGTGGTTATTTGAATGTAATTGTCTCCTTAAACTCATTGGGAGTGGCACTATTAGTAGGTGTGGCTTTGCTGGAACAGGTAGTACCTTGTTGGAGGAGGTGTCACTGTGTGGGTGGTCTTTGAGGTCAGGCATGCTCAAGATATGCCCAGCATCTCAGTTCATTTCCTGTTGCCTGTAGATATAGAATTCTCGACTCCTTCTCTATCACCATGTCTGTCTGCATGCTACAATATTACACCATGATGATAATGGACTAAACCTCAGAAAATGTAAGACACCCAAATTAAATATTTTTCCTTTATAGTAGTTGCCATGGTCAATGCATCTCTTCACTGCAATAGAAACCCTAAGACAGGAGCACATACGGAGAGGGCTAAAATATGTAAAGATTTTGACAATAGTGAATAATGTCTGCTTAAGAAGAAACATTGAACTACATATGAATTGAATTACTGTCAAGACTTATTCAAGTAATTATATGTTTTTTAAATACTTTTCATTCAATTTTAGCATTATGACAGAAAAAGGCATCAGATCATTGTGAAGATAATGATGAAAACTTGTGCATTGGGGTCTGAGAAAATCTTAACTCTCACCTTTACTTTTCATGAATGGAGGTTCTGCTCCTTATGTGTCTGTGAGTTCCTACTGCTTCAGTTTGTCTTGCATAGTTTCTGTGACTTACAGATTCTGTGGCTTCGTTTTCTATGAACTCAGATTCTCCAATATATGAATGGTTTCATGGGCACATCTCTGTCTTCATGTTCAGTGACCTCAGTTCCTTTTCCTTGGTAGCTCTAACCTCAGTTTCTTTTACCTCAGGATTGTGGCCTATTTCTTATGCCTGCATTGCTATCCACACAGTTGCATCTTCCTGTTTCTACTACCTAAGCTTCTGTGGTGGTTCCCAGGCATGCTTTACAGCAAGAAGGACAAACAGGTAAGAGACAAGAAAGAAACTCAGCTCAGCCCAATTTTATTGTAACTGGTGCTGGACCAGGACATCTAGTCTGACCCAGGTTGTTTTACTTTAGCCATATTTAAGTACAGCACAATTTTTGCAAAAATGCTTTCAGATAATAACTCAGTTGCAAATGTACAACAATTTTAAGACATGTTTACATTGTGATTCTTTACAAGGTACATCTGGCTTCTTTCACAGAATTAGGTGCTGGTGACTCAGAGATATTGCCCAAGGTTTAGAAGCTAGGCAGTTTATCTGAGGTAAACATAACATCTGTGGGATGTTACAATTGGCCTGGCTCTAAAATAACATAGAAGTCATTTAGGCTGTTATAAAACCCCAGTTTCTCTGGTTAATGTTTAATTCTTAGTATTTATAATCTCACGGTTTCTGGTCTCAGTATTTGTAACCTGAAAGTTTATGACCTTGATTGCTGTGGATTCTGTTTCCTTAAGCAACTACCTTAATAACTCTCTACCTTCTGTTTTGATACAGGTCTCTCACCAAATCTGAGGATTCCTGATTTTGTTAAACAAATTGACCAACAAGCTCCAGAGACCCTCCTGTCTCTGTTTCCACAGTGCTACAAATATAGTATGCACAGTTGCTTCTGCCTTTTAAATTTGGGTTTGGCAAAACTGAGCACACAGTATTATGCTAACCTGGCAAGTACTTTACCAGCCAGTCTACCTCCCCAGTCCTATCACTACATTTTAAATGATCTCAGGCTGTGTCTTCTCAGTTTTTCTAATCACATTTCTGTCACCTCATGTTCTATGACTTTCATTTATACTACCTCAGTTTCTGTTTCAATAATATGTATGGGTTTGGGTTCTAGGGCATAAATTCATATTACCTCAGATTTCATTGTATCATTTCCTATAGCCCCATTTTGTACATGTTCAGTTTCTATGACCTCATTTTGTAAGATCTCATTTTCTTCATCCTCAGTTTTTAATACTCAGTAGTGCCTAAAGCTGGTGCTGTGACCACAGTTGCTAAGACATCAGCTTTAAATTTTCTTTCACATCAGTTATTGTGGCCTCAGCTTTGTACTTTATGTTGTATCTATGAGATCAGATTCTACCAACTCAATTTCTATGACCTCAGATTCTACGTCCCAAATTTCTTTGGCATCATTTTGTACGACAGCAGATTCTGTTGATACATTTTTTTCCTTTTTGAATTTTTTATTTGTATTATTTTATGATAATTTTATACAATGTATTTTGATCATATTCACCTGACCCCAACTTCTTCAAGATCCAGCAACCTGTCTTACCACCCAATTTAGTCATTATTTTACTCAAATCCATTAAGTAAAGCTGGCTATGTCCATATGGTCTTGAATGTGTGACCTTTCATTTAAGCATGGTCAAATCATCAGAGGCTGTAACCTTAATAGAAAATGACTATTCTTTCTCCAGTAGCTATCAAATGCCATGTGATCCCAGGCCCATCTCACCTTTCTTTTGTGATTTTACCTGACTTGACCTTGCATATATATCATTAGTGCTATATCACCTGCTGTCAATTTAAATGGGAAACTGCCCTTGTTGGAAAACTTGTAACCATGCACCACCTCTAATTTTAAAAGTTCACCCATTTCTTCTCCTGTGATCCCAGATCCAAAGAATAATGGAATATGTCTTCGTTAGGGCTACTATTGCTGTGATGAAAGACCATGACTAAAAGCAACTTGGTGAATAAAAAGTTTATTTTGCTCTAAATTCCATATAGTAGTTCATCATCAAAAGCAGTGAAGACAGAAACTCACATAGGTAAGGAACCTGGTGACAGGAACTAATGCAAAGGCCATAGAGGGTTTGTGCTTATTGGTTGCTTCTGCTGAATTGCCCAGTTTGCTTTCCCATACTAACAGATTGATTGATTGACTGATTGATTCTTCTTTCATACATTATATCCCGACTGCATTTTCCTCTCATGCCACTCCCAGCTCCCTTGCCACCTCGCCACTTCCCCAGATCCATTTTTCTACCATTTCCTTTCATAAAAGGAGCACATATATCTCATGTATATCAATCAAACACAAAAATACAAGTTAAAATAAGAATAGGCAAAAAACCTTCAGATGAAGGCTGGATAAGGCAATCCAGTAGGAAGGTAAGGGTACCACCAAGAGCATAGACTGCTTTCTTATAGAACTCAGGGGGCTACTAGCCCAGGGATGGTCCCACCCTCATTCAATGGACTGTACCCTCAAAAATCAAGCACTAATTAAAAAGATGTTTAATGACTTGCTTATATCCCACTCTTATGGACACATTTTGTTAACGGTAGTTCTCTCCTCTGATGACTCCAGGTTGTGACAAGTTGGAAGAAAACTAGCTAGTACAGAATTTAATACAGATATACTGCTTGGGGCTTAGCAATCCACAGTCTCTCTTTTTCATATCTTCTTTAACTTTGACAAATACAAATAGACAAATATTATAACTGCAATTCTTGCTTGATAATTGTTTTGCTATATATAATTTTACTATGTTAAAGTTAAAACCTTCCTTTTTGGAAAAAAAAAAGAAAAGGGGAAGTGCTGCAGGATGTCTTTCTGGATGCTGTGAAGGTGTTGCTCTGGTTGATTGATAAATAAAATGCTGATTGGCCAGTAGGCAGGCAGGAAGTATAGTGTAGGCGGGATAAGAAGAGAGGAGAATTCTGGGAAGTGGAAGGGTGAGTCAGGAGACGCTGCCAGTCGCTGCCACTATGAGAAGATGTAAAGTACTGGTAAGCCACCAGCCATGTGGCAACTTTATATGTAGAAATGGGTTTATTTAAGATATAAGAACTAGATAACAAGAAGCCTTCCATGGCCATACAGTTTATAAGTAATATAAGTCTCTGTGTGTTTACTTGGGTCTGAGTGGTTGTGGGCCTGGTGGGACTGGAGAAATCTCCAGCTACACATATCTTGGCCAGTTGTAGATTTCTAAGTTAGTCATCATTTACTGGAGTGAAAAAAGGGATTTTATCAATAGGGATTGAAAGATTCACCAATTTCTTGAAATAACAATAAATCTGTTGTGTGATATTTTGATTGTATTCTGGCAAATAAAACTTGCTTGGAGTAATAGGGTAGAACTATACAATAGCTGACCAAAATTAACCATAGAAATTTGGAGGACTGTATACAGAAAGGACACAGGAAATAGTAAGATGGGGCAGAGAGAGGCTTTCTTCCCTTTTGGACAGAGGAATGGAAGAGGTAGGAGGTGAGTGATGGCTGCTCCCTACTTCTTTGATGTTTCAAGTTCTTACCCAGATATATAACTTGTGATTTTTTATTGATAAAGATTAATTAGATTACTATTTCATTTAACATCCAACTTTTGAGGCATGAATTCAGAAGATACTGTCCTGCTGTGGCTTTGCAGGTGCCAGCATCCACAGGAGCTACACATGGGAGTTGCAAGCACTTCAGTCATCGTACTCCTGGCTGGCTTTTCATTTCCTTCCACAAACTCTCTCAGAAAGTTTGGGATTTTCCTTTTGCTGACTTTCTACAGCAGTCCCCACAAGCACCAAACTTGGCAGATGCCTGGGCTCCAAATGTCCCTGGAGTTATCACTTCACCACTAGCCAGCTCTGCCTTGTTTCGGCAGTTCTAGGAACTCAGTTCCTGACCATCACACATGCTGCTTATTGCAAATTCCCCTGTGTCCAACTTTCAGAAAGCTGGCTGTTTGGCTTAGTTTTTCCTGTGGGCTGTGGGCTTCCCCTAGACCCCCTTTCAGGACGCTGTCACACTAAGAGAGCCACCTTGACACCCACTTGGGCATCTGCCACATACTCTCAGCTCACAACTATGCACAATTAGTGGCAGCTGTCTACAGCCAGGTTGTGCACTGCCTGTGTTTGCTGGCCAGATGTGCTGCACATAAGAGCCAGCCTTACACTTCACTGTCATCTTCAGCAAATTTGGTGAGACAACTTGGAATTCTTACAGGGGGAAATTGGTTTTATAAAAGAAAAATAGAGAGTTTTTCCCATATTAAAAAAAGTAGAAACAATATTATGGTGGAGGGAGTTAGGGCTCTGTATGACTCCACAATGGATTATTTGAAAATGGAACAATTAAATAAAGGGATAATTAAATTAACTGGAATTCATATAAGGCCAATTATAATCATTATCAGTTTGTTAATTCTTGTTTTATCTCTAAAAAGTTGTTTGGTGTCAGTGCCAAATATGAGAAATTGACTGAGAACATTCAGCCTTAGAAAAGGTTACTAGAGAAAAATAATGCAATTTTTGACTGATAAGTTAAAAGTCTTAGAAAAAATTATCAAAATACATAGTGGAGATATTCACACACATACAGAGAAATTTAAAGGAGTCAATCTCACCATTACATTATGAAATTAAAGAAGAACAGCTCAAGGTTATTAAAAAATAAACAAAAAACAAAACAAAACTTAATTTGTCTAGTCACCATACAGGAAAAACTACCAAATGGCAGGTATCCCCAAGGCTATGGAAGAACTCACTAGATAGCTGTGGAAATGTGAAATTTGAGGAGATTTAATGTACAAATAGTCTCATATGGTGTGCATTCACATTTTGTGAGGGAGATATTAAATTTATGAACAACAAGATTGGGAAGAGATCAATATTGGAACCTGGTCCTCAATTACAGTGGAAAAATTGGTGGAAGGATAAGGCTAGGACCACTGAACAACAAAGTAGAGCTAGAGGTATTGACATTTTCCAAGAACAACTTCTTGGAGAGGGTTATTAGGCTGACATACAAAGATAGTCTATATTTGACTAACACATATTATCTCAGTACCATACAGCAGCTTTGAATGCTTGGCACCAAGTTGAAGAAGTTAGAAAGAGAATTGAGTCATTTATGAAAGTTATACAACACCAAAATTAACCTTCAGAGAATTTTTACAAAGATTGACTTGAGTTGTAAATAGAACGATACCAAATCCAGAAGCTAGACACATAATAAGTGAATCTTTGGCTTTTGAAAATGTAACTCAGAATGCAATAGTGTAATCAGGCCCTTAAGGGCGAAATCAGCACCCATACAGAAATGAATCTGAGATACAGTCAAAATTGAGTATCATAACCATGATGAAACTTGGATAGGAGAGGTAATTTCCAAAGGCTTAAAGAAAATCAAAAAAGACACGTTTTAATTGTGGTAAACAAGGTCAACTAAAAAGGGATTATTGTGAAGATATTCCTAGAAATAATGTTTCTTCTAGGAATAATCAAAACAGAAGGCCTCGCCGGGCGTTGGTGGCACACGCCTTTAATCCCAGCACTCGGGAGGCAGAGGCAGGCGGATCTCTGTGAGTTCGAGGCCAGCCTGGGCTACCAAGTGAGCTCCAGGAAAGGCGCAAAGCTACACAGAGAAACCCTGTCTCGAAAAACCAAAAAAAGAAAAAAAAGAAAAAAAAACAGAAGGCCTCAGTCTTCTGAAGTATGCAGAAGGTGTGGAAAAGCCTGACATTGAACCAATTAATGCAGATAAACAAGGGACAGACAATGTAACCATTTGCCATCTGGAAATGCCTACAAGAGGCTCCCATGTAAAATATTGTTCAGTCATTCCCTGTAACCAATGGGAGAAACTCCTCTACAGAGCAATTAAATGACCAAGTGACAAATGTAAAAAAAAAAAAAAATACTGCTCTTGATGATAAAACAGTTTTACAAGATAAAAATTTCAGTAGAAACCATGATACAAATATATTGGCAAACTGTAAATCATCAAAGACAAAAGTTAAAAATAGGAATAAATGACATTGTAATTGGGAAGTTAGTAGACTAGGGGCAGATGTAATAATAATTGCACCAGAATTATGGCATGCAAGTTGGCCTCTTCAAGAGGTAAATGTTCAGATTTTAAGAACTGAAACTTTATTTCAGGTAAAACAAAGTGAAGGTGGGCTGAATGTATAGGGCCAGAAGAAAAGAAAGGAAAATAAAAGCCATATGTGGATAACATATCAATGAGTTTTGGGGGATGTGATTTGATAGACCAATGGAATACCCAGATTAACATTCCTCTAATCTCAGAAATAAACCTTAAAGTGACATATATTTCTGAGAAAAATACTAAAAGCCATTATAAAGAACAGTCAATGATCATTCAGGTTGTACATAAAGAGAGCAAAAGAACTGCTGATTTTTCAAAGGTACCAACAGCCCTACCTTTAAAATGGTTAACTGACAAACATGTATGCATAGAAGAATGGCCTTTGCCTTAGAACAGCTGGTACAGGAATAGCTAAATGCTCAACATAGTGAAGAATCAAACAGTCCTTGGAATTCTATATTTGGTATTAAAAAGAGATCTGAAGAATGGAGAAGGATAACATATTTGAGAGCCAAGTAATTCAGCTAATTAGATCACTAAAGCTTGGACTTCCCCTACCTTCTTAATTACCTAAATCATTGTCTATTATACTAATTGATTTAAAATACAATTTCTTCAGTACACCCTTTTAAGAACATGCTAGAGAAAAATTTGCCATCACTGGACTACTTATACTAATTCTCAGCCCATTAAAATTTATCAGTGGAAAGTTCTCCCACAAGGGATGTTAAGCAGCTCCACACTGTGCCAATATTTTGTACAATAGCCATTGGAAATAATCTATAAACAGTTTCTTCAATCTATAATTTACCATTATATGGATCATATTTTACTACCTGATTCAAATGTAGATGCCTTAGAAATAAAGTTTGAAGAAGTAAAGAAAATTTTGCCTTGTTGGGGATTACAAATTGCTCCTGAAAAATACAGATTATATACTTTTAATTACCAAGGATATGAGTGGTTACAAAAAATTCAACCACAGAAAGTAAAAATCAGGAGAGATCAATTATGAAACACTTATTGATTCTCAATAATTGCTAGGAGATTGTAACTGGCTTTAGATATCACATCAAAATTACCCACTTGTCAGCCTTAATGAGACTTTTCAAGACATTCCAGATTCAGAAAGAATGTGGCCATTTCTATGCCAATCTGTTTGCAGTTATTACTGATTTTACATGCTTTTTTCCACCTGTTAGCACAATAAGTTAATTGAGTAAATTTAATTATTTCTTTCTTAATTGACATGTAAATATACTTATTTTGTGTTTAGTTATTTAAATGTTAAAAATTAATCTTGCCAGGTGGTGGTGGCACATACCTTTAATCCCAGCACTCGGGAGGCAGAGGCAGGCTGATCTCTGTGAGTTCGAGGCCAGCCTGGTCTACAAAGTGAGTTTGAGGAAAGGTACAAAGCTACACTATACAAAACCCTGTCTCGAATAAAACAAAACAAAACAAAAAATAATTCTCATTTACAACCCAATTATAGCAAACTTTACTCCTTTACTATAAATTCAATATGACACCAGTTTCAAACTATATTCACTAACTTTTAGATTACAGAAAAAAGGTAATATAACTATGTATATAGTTAAAATTATTCATCAGATGGGTAGGAGATAAACTTGATGAAAGTTAATTTTAAAACACACCTTCTGATTCTTGAAAAAAAAACTAAGGCTTTTATTCAAATATGGTTTCACAAATCCATACACCCCAGCCACTCTGAACACACAAAAAAATGAACACCCCAAGCTTTACAGAGAACCTTCTTGTCTACATAAGAAATGAAAATGCTGTGAGTCTTCTGGTTTAAGTGGAGTTAATCTCTTCAAAGTAGATCATGATAAATCATAAAATTTTCCACTCTTGATAGCTATATCTTGGATCATATCAGTAGAATGGTCTGCCACAAAGTAATGAATATTGATTCACCAAACAATCGTATTTTAACTTAATTGTAAGGGAACAAATTGTACATCTCTTCAATTCATATATGTATTAACTGCTAGTTTCCAGTGATATTTTTTCCAGAAAATCCACTTACTGAAGATTGAATTATTCTAAGGCAGAGTACACAAAATTTAAATATGCTTGAAAATATGTTTGGCAGTATTTTCATAGTATTCTGCTTTAGCCCACACATCCCATGCTCTGCAGAAAAAACAAAAAAGAACTTTTGATTCCAAGTTTGATGCTAAAGCAGTAATACCTCAGCAAATGAAAGTGTCAGCTTCATGGTTGGTAATGTAGTGATGTATATGAAATGTAATAGTGAAAAGGTGTTTCTTGGTCTTTTCATTATAACTACTGTATAAATGTTGACCTCTATCCAGCCCCGTGGAGATTTATATGTCTCTTTGAATATCCTAGACAGGTTTTGTTATATCACTATGTCATCATATATGACTTTTGAAATTGTGCTCTTAAAAATGACACCATTTATGGGGCCAATAAAGTACACAATTTCTCTGGAGTTTAGGTGATTCTAGTGAGATATTGAAAACCGTGCTATGTTAAATACACTATCATTGGAACTTTCCTCTAAGCAGTTAGAGAATTGAAAGGTGTTTGCAGTAACATATCATCTTGCACTCTATTTCCAAAGTAAATGATATGAAAAAAATGTAAAGATTTTTACATGTGCTTGTAGTTTAATTTTTTTTTACTTCAAATAATTTTGAAAGATGTTTCTTTGTGTTTTTTATAATAAAATATTTAAAATGTTTAAGTGAGTCACATCTTTAAAGTAGTCAAATTTTCTTCATTTTATTTTCTCTCATTTTTACTTTCATGTTAAGTTGAAAAGATGAACAAATAGAGATATGGAAATCTTTCAAATTAGAATGATTATTATAATGTGGATATCATTGGGTAAAGTGATACAAGGACCTAATTGAATGTCACCAAGGGAAGCAATTGTCATATAATTGAGGAATAATTGTGAGTCATTGAGGAATGCATTTCCTGACTGTATGAAGTATTTTCCTTCTCAGTGCTTTTGCCTAATTCCCTGTTATTCCAGTCAATGTTGAAGGGCAACCATATTTCCCTATGGTAAACTTAATTTTTAATTGCATCAGAGTTTATTTAAAACCAAGAAGTCTGATTGTTCAGAATATTTTATCAGATACGAAGTTTTGTAAACAGGGTAATGATCATCAAAGGACCATTGATGCAGCAGGAGCTGAAGGCACATTAAAAAAGAAAAAAAAAGTTCACCAAATACTTCACTAGTACAATTTTAGTATGGGATAGCATGATTGCCAACAACATTCATTCTTGGTGTTAGTTTTTATAATCCTCTATTGAAGAACAAATTTTACTCTCTTGTAAAGATCTCCTCAAAAATATACTTGAATAATGATAAATAGCAAAAATAGCAAACTTTAATCTGAAAAGTTTTATTCTAAGTAATAACAGACACTCCAGGCAATATCTACAATTGTTCCAAAGGGAATATTTTTGGTTATAACATAGAGGATATCTAATGTGTAAATATCTTCACCAGATCATTAATGAGAGATATTGTAGTGCAACTCATAGATTTACACATTTCCCTACATTATAATTTAGTTATTTTTCAGATTAAACTATTAAAATTATAAAAAAAAAACCCTATTTTTGAAATTCTAACATTTTCTCATTTACCAAGTTTCACTGGGAACTTCTAGGCAAGCAAGCATCCTCCTCTGCATTGTATGACTACCCCTTCTTGGTTTTCTTGGACATTACCACCATATTGGTTCATTGTAATGGAAAATGAGTTGCTATCATGAGAACTGTCACATTGCCTGTGCCTGCAGGAATAGATGAGACCTTGAGAACACAATTCTTGATAAGACATTTATGAATCCAACCCAAAATTTTTGAAAGTGAACAAAAAATGAAAATGGTAGTAAATACAATTTATGTTTGAATTACATTTAAACACATTACTATTCCTAATTTAGATTTATACATATCTCCTTCTGCAAAATATATTGTTAGTAACAAAATTATCAGAGAGTTTTCTCAAGTACACTGGGTAAAGAAGGACCACCTTTACTGAAAGGATTTAGTTGAAAAGAAACAATATTTTTTTTTCTTGTTTGGCATGATATGGGAGGAATGTGAATGTGGTAGATTCATGTACTGTATCTTGTCAAGTTGATAGGTAATGCTCATTTGACAATTTTTAATTCTCTTTAATTTAATGCAATCAATGAGAGGATTAAAAAAGAAAAATATCAGTTAGGTGGTTTTACATCGAGATCATTGAAAATACTAATACAGTCCTGAAAGAATATTGAGTACAATTGAGTTTAGTCACTAACATGTGTTTTTAACTACATGAAGAACAATATTAGTAATCTGTGAGCATTCCACACTCACTTACTCTCTGCAATCAGACCAGTTAAAGTCCCTGTATACAGAATTTTCTCAGGTGAAGGATAAGTGTTGGACTAGGTTTAAGAATAAGTATTTAAAGAAATTTTAGTATTATATTCCTTTAGCAAAATAATATAGTAGTATGGCATGTAAACCCCTAATCCATGGGAACTTGTCCTGCAGATATTGGTAGTTTCTGGTTGCTAGAGGATGAGAGGCTTGATTTTCTTGAATTTTATGCCCCTTTTTAGTTCACCCTATCTTTAGAGGCTGGCGCTATATACCATCAGCATGTGGTTAACATTAATTGGACTTACCACATTTAGTGTGTTATAAATAGAAAGAAAAATGTAAAGAAGAATATGAAGGAGTAGGAGAAATGAAGAAGAAGAAGAAGAAGAAGAAGAAGAAGAAGAAGAAGAAGAAGAAGAAGAAGAAGAAGAAGGTCATATGATGAAATTGAGAGAAGTAATGGTGTGGGATAAGTTGCAGAGTGAACACAAGAATTTGATATGTGGTAATGTATATATCAATTATGTAATTAATCATACTGTTTTGATTTATGAAATTGCCAAAATGTTAATTTAAGATCCTTAAACAATCGGTTGAACAAGCTTTTAGAGCACCATACAGATGAAGAAATGCAAATATTGGGAAGTTACCTAGAGCCGTTGAATTCTAAGACAAGTGAAAGAAGTAAAGTCACTACTGGGAAGAAACACTAAGTCAGCAAATATGACTATTTTCAATGACTATTCATTATTTCTTCTTTGTGATATGGCAAATGGATATTTGCTGCATTTCACCAATTTTTACCCAATATTTTGAAAATAAACATTTGCTTTTCACTGGGCATGGTAGTTCATGCCTTTAATCTGAACACTTGGGATGCAGAGGCAGGTGGATCTCTGCGAGTTCAAGGCCAGCCTGGTCTACAAAGAGATTTCCAGGACAGTCAAGGCTACACAGAGAGACCTTGTCTCAAAAAAGGTTATTTTCATTCATTGCTAGGTTCATGGCTAGCCCCCTATGACAAGCACAGCTATTCAAAAGAAATAGATGATGATGGTGCAGTGAGATGGTTCAGTGGATAACAACACGTGCGGTGCAAGCCTGAAAATCTGAGTTCAATTCCTAGAACCAACATACAGGCAGAAAGAGAGAATCAACTCAACAAAGTGGTCCACTAATCTCCAAATATATATTGGGATGTGCATTGCTGTGCATTACAACACACATACCACATACATACAAACAATACTAATACCAATAATACTCCTAATTTCTAAAGAGAAAATAATACAAATGCATTTAATTTTTTTCTACTTTAATTGATTTTTTGTGAATTTCATATCGTGCACTCCACTCCCACTTGTCTCCTAGTCCCGTTGTGTCCTCCCCTCATTCTTGTAGTGTTAATCCCCAAAGGAAAGCTAAAAATGAATAATAAATACCACAAAAATAAACAGTAATTTTAAAAAAGAAAAACACTTTGTTCCTCCAGCTTTCTTGCCCCTTCATCACCTTTTTACTCATCTTAGTGGTGCTGAGAGCTGCTGTGTATCGTGCAGTATACCCTTCTGTCCACACAGTATGACTTTCAAATGTTCATTGTGTAGTCAGTTGTTTCATTTAATATATTTTTATTCCATAAATTCTTCAAAATTAAGGGCAGAAAGAATCATATAACTGTGTATATTTTTCCAGATTTAATAGAAAATTACATTGTCTTGTTGAAGTTTGATAAGATAAAAAAATCAGATGTAGTATCTAAAGACTACTTAGTAAGGTCAATTTGCTGAGGTGTCTTTAAAGATAAGAATGATCTTTTGCTCTGGCTTCAGGGAAGCACATCTCCATTTATGGCATCAAGAAATCCCATAAGAAACTAATGAGAGGAAAGGTCAACAATGACCATTCTCAATCACATGATGTCTTATAGGGGAAGACATGAAAAATCGTGAGAGACAACTTACCACTTCAACTATTTCCTCAAATGTACCGTCTTGGGAGGGTGCATGTCTGAAACCCCTTTAAAGACACACATTGTTATGGCAGTACTGAGTAATTAATGCTTAATGCATGTGTTGCAGTGATGAACCATGAGAAAAAGAGAAAAAGAACTGATATAATTCAGAGATCTTTTGAATGGAACTAAAACGATTAAGTGATAATAGTTTGAGCTAGCAAAGGGGAAAATTATTGTCAGGGATATTGTAAGTTATATAAACTATGTGTTTATAATTATAAAAATTTGGAAATGCTACATTAGTTAATATTTGCACCTATAATTGTGGATTGATTGTACATCTAATATTTGTGCCTGTTAATATCTGAAACATCTATGTTTAAAGCATTTTCACTGTTTAGATTCTTGAAAAACACCCTCTTCATTAGGCAATTGAGTGGAGTACAAAAGGGATGGGAGACAACAATGATAAGGAGATGAAAAAGAAAATAAATAAGTATAATGACATGTACATATGTGAAATCCATGAATTTGTATGTTAATTTTAAAAGTGAATAAAATATATTTTAAAAGGCCAGATTCATTTAGCATTTGAATTTTGGGTATTAAGCAGCTAGAGTATTCATACTTAACAAGGTCTATGTCATTACACACAAAAAATATGAACACATAACTCTAAATACAATGTATAAAATATAATTATCATATTTGTGTTCCTATAGGCTAGACATCTATCTGGGCCTATATCATGGAAAGAATGAAGTGCACATGACATGCGAAGGCTTGTGTTCAGAGGACAAAGAGGAACATTAACATTGGAAGTCTGTCTCTGACGTTCTATGAGTTAATAGGAATGAATAGGAGATTTTTGTATAGACAGAAATGTTTCTTCAGGCATCAGAGTGCTTGGCTGTTTGAAGTGAAGAGATAAAGGGATGAAGCATGAAGTTCAAAGTCAGGAAAATTTTCAATGAAATACAGAATTAAAACAGTCTCAGGTGATAAACTGTGTATGAAGAAAAATCTGTTGTCAGGGAGTCTTTCATATGGAGACTGTCAAGAGCATTATGGGAACTGGTGGAAGATTAGACACTGAGAAAAGACAAGATTTCTGAAATGACTCAAAATATGGAGCTGATTGAGTTTTAGATGAAAATATATGAAGAAAATGATAATTGTGTAGCTATATCTGTTCCCTTTTATATCCAGGGTTTCTACACCTATTTTTCAATGGATTCCTTATAAAAAACTATTTGGAATAATCCTACATCTTGACTAACAAATTGTAGAATTATTTCTTTGTTTTGTTTCCCTAGACTTTTTATGATGTACCTTTATATTAGGTGATATAAGTAATTGTTATATTTAATAGTACATTGCTGTAGATATCTGTATGCTGTGAATGTGTTGCTCTGGTTGGTTAATAAAGTGCTAATTGGCCAGTAGCCAGACAGAAAGTATAGGCGGGACAAAGAGAGAGGAGAATTCTAAGAACAGGAGGGCTGAGTCATGAGACACTGCCAGACGCTGCCATAAGAAGCAAGATGTGAAGGCAGAACTGGGGAAAGGCACCAAGCCATGTGGCTAAACATAAATAAGAATTATGGATTAATTTAAGTGTAAGAGCTAGTTAGTAATAAGCTTGAGCTAATGGCTATCCACTTTGTAAATAATATAAGCCTCTGTGTGTTTACTTGGTTCCAAGCGGCTGCAGGACTGGTGGGTGAGAGAGATTTGTCCTGACCACCAGCAGGCTGGGACACAGAAAACCTCTAGCTATAGTACATTGATGATGTCCAGAGGATATAAGCAAAGAATATACCATATTATAAAAAGTATTAGATCAGTCACACATTCTAGTGCATTTTGGGGATCCTGGAACTAATTACCTGACCTCCCATATCAGTACCATGGAATTATTCTTTGCAAAAGTAATTAAAAGGGTTTTCTTTTCCACTCTCAGGGAGTAGTTCTCAGATATCTATAGCAAATTAACAATTATAACATGTATTACTAGTTTCTTTTTTTTTTTTTTTTTGGTTTTTCGAGACAGGGTTTCTCTGTGTAGCTTTGC
This sequence comes from Peromyscus nudipes, assembly GCA_902168325.1. Taxonomy (NCBI): domain Eukaryota; kingdom Metazoa; phylum Chordata; class Mammalia; order Rodentia; family Cricetidae; genus Peromyscus; species Peromyscus nudipes. Next base: position 15,967 of record CABHPH010161781.1, on the reverse strand, counting down.
GCCTTTCCTGGAACTCACTTGGTAGCCCAGGCTGGCCTTGAACTCACAGAGATCCACCTAGCTCTGCCTCCCGAGTGCTGGGATTAAAGGCGTGCGCCACCACCGCCCAGCGTATTACTAGTTTCTAAGAAATATTCTCTAAATCCTTCAGATAACTCGATTAATAGAATGATATATGTTCTAGAGTTGAAACCTGAGATGTTGAATTCTGTGTGGTTAATGATGGGTCTAAAATGATGTAGAGCTCTAAAGATAGTTAATTGTGGGGGATAGACATACTAGAAAGACATAACGTATTACTACAGGTGTGAAATTATGAATTTCATTATACAGGCTCAACTTCTGAGAAGAAATCAAGGACTGAGAAGGTGTTTCAATATCATGGTTAACTGTTATCTGTAGGTACTAAAACTCCAGTAGTATTTGAATACTAAATGTTGGATAAGCTTTCCTGGCTGTCAGTGCTGTGTTCATTTTGTTACACATCGAAGTATTGGGAGAGAAAATAAATCTTAACCTCATATGCGCACAATGGAGGAAGTTTCATGTGCCGAACTGTATCTGACTTCACACTGTGCATCTTTTCCATGCTTCTCAGTCTTCTGTCATCTTGAAACAAGCTAGAGTCATCTGTGAAGAGGGAGCCTCACGTGAGTAAATGTCCCCATCAGATTAACTTGTAGGCAAGTGTGTGGAGCACTTTTTTGATTGATTATTAATGAGAGGAACAGCCCAGTATGGATGTTGCCACCCTCTGGGAGGTAGCCCTGGATATATAAAGGCAGGCAGAACTGTCAAACTGTGGACAGAAAACCTGCAAGCAACACTCCTCTATGGCTTCTGTTTCACTTCCCACCTCCAGGTCCTCAACGGACAGTCCTTCCCTGACTTTCTTTCTTGATAGACAATAAGTTACACAATAAAATAAACCATTTCCTCTACAAGTTGCTTTTGTCCATGGAGTTCACCACAACATTAGAAGTCCCAAGAGAGAAATATGTATCAGATAGAGAGCGATTGCTATGGTGCATCTGTTCTGGGAAGATCATGAAATAATTTGGAGCTATGGACTGGAGGAGCCATCACATGCTAAGAAAACAATGAACTATTTAGTCTAAACTTGTCACTGATAGCAGCCAAGATAGTGGAGTCTTGGTTTGTGATGTTTCCAAGGGAAGCTGTTTGTTTGTTTGTTTGTTTGGATTTGATTTTTACTTTTTATATTCATTTTACATACGAACCACAGATCCCCCTCTCTCCCCTTCTCCCTCTTCCCCCTCACCTTTCCCACCCTCCTCCCCTCCTCTAAGAGGGTAAGTTCTCCCATTGTGGGGCAGCTAAGCCTGGTACACTCAGTTGAGGCAGGACTAAGCCCCTCCCCGCTTTATCAGGGGTGAGCAAGGTGTCCATAGGTGAGCAGAGGTACACAACCATGTACCATGCTGAGCTCTGAGAGTCCAAATCAAAGAGAGGGAAGAGGGATTACAAGAGCAAGGGGGCTCAAGATCATGATGGGGAAATCTACAGAGCAACTGAACCAAGCTCAAAGGAACTCACGAACTTTAGACCGACAGCTGTGGAACCTGCATGGGACCGGACGAGACCCTCTGCATATGGGAAACAGTTGTGTAGCTGGGTCTGTCTAAGGGGCCCCTGGCAGTGGGATCAGGATCTATTCCTGGTGCATGAGCCAGCTTTCTGGACCAAAGGGAAGTTTTAGAATAACTAAGGACACTAAGGAATGTTCATGTGACATTTTGTATTCAAAATCAGGGTATTTGGTCAGTAGGAGCTGAAGAATCAGTTGATTAACAGGATCAGCACCACTGAAGTAAAACTTTTGTTTTATGGGAACAATTGGTACTGGCTAGCTAGGGCTGACAATTCAGCTGTAATTAATAAGAGACCAGAAGTTTTGAGATTAAATCCTCTGGGAAGTGTTTACTCGGTGTCATACCAAAAGCCAAGGTCTAGCAGAGAACCAAGGTTGAATTTCAAGCTTGGCATTGTGCCTTGCTAATGTGTGGAACAGTTTACCACAGGTGCCTGATTTTGACAGTATGAGAGCATGATAAGTTCATGAGAGCAGCTGAGGCTTAGCATTGTGTGAGAGACCACTGGTGAAGGCACAGATTCAGTGGCCACTGAAGCCCCAGAACTAAAGGGGTCATAGATGCTGAGGACTGGCACCATATGATGGGGTTGGTGACCCTGAACAGAAGACAGGAGTCCATTTGTGAAAGTACAGCCTGTGGAGATTCCAGTCAATTGGAGATGGGAGGACCATGTGATGACAAACAAGGACACTGCCAGGTGAAGCTGCACAATGTCTGAACCAGGACACAATCAGTGTGCTGTAGACGCCAGAGCTGGAGAAGTGTACCTTCTCAAACACTGTGAAGCCTAGAAGGTTGTAAATGAATTCCATACAGTGAACACTGGATTATTCACAGTGTTGGAGTTTGGGTTTGCTTTATTTTGCTTGTAACTTCACCGTGGGTGTTTTTTCCTAGAATAAGAAGTACCTAATTTATTTGATAGTTACAGTAGCTCATGATTGAGAGATTTTGGTCTTTTAAGAGACTTTTTAAGGGACCATTTTATATTGTGATATTATTTTTTAAATGTCATCTTGGGGATGAACAAGAAAAATCATATGTTTTTATAGTGATGTATTTCTTTCTCAAGTCAGAAAGGGCTGATTGCTATAGAGTCACCTGGGAAGAAGGAACCTCAGTGAGAAGTTGCCCATATCACATTTGTTTTTGAGCAAATCTGTAGGACATTTTCTTGATTGGTTATTGATGTGGGAGGGTTTGGTCCACCGTAAATTTTGCCAACTCTGGGCAGATGATCCTCTATTATGTAGAAAAGTTAACTGACTAAGCCAGTAAGTAAGAACTAATCAACTGTGATCACTGCTTCAATTCCTGCCTCCTGGATCCCCTGGTAGGGTCCTGCCCTGGCTTCGCTTCATGATGGACCTAAACCTGTACAGCAAATAAATCTTTCCTTTTTCAGTTGAATTTAGTCCTAGTGACTATCACAGCAACACAAAGGCAAACTAGAAAAATCTCTCTTGGCTAATTCTGATTTTTGCCCTGCTCTCAATAATCAGACAACAGTTCCTAGTATACTTCTGCATTATGTAAATGAACCAATCAAGCAGGCCAAGGAACATGCAAAATTTTTATTAGCAGACTGCAAATGAGGGAGCATGGGAACACTCAAACTTGTGGTTTGTTTGCATGCAAAAAAGTTTTATAGGGGAATGTACCTTTAACATGGAAAGTTGGACTTAACTGTAGTTAATTATTTCTCCAAATAATATTTTTATTCCAAGGAAAATGACTTTTAAAATAATACTATATGTACTTAAATAAGAATAATTTAGCATCAAGATTTTCCAGTTAAAAGTCTGATCAGAATCCTAGTAGGATTTTCCCTGTTATTTTTATGAAGACAAAATAATCAAACAAAACTTTCACTGATTTACAAATGAAAATACCTACAACTATGTCCATTAGCATATTCAGATTGCTCTATTTAATATTTATAGTTTGAATAGAATAACAATTTATAACAATATTACTTTCCAAGAGAATGTTGCTTTTAACTTATATATTTTAATAACTTTATTTAAGTAATGACATTTCTAAAGAAGCTTTATATTATAAAGCTTTGTAAATGAATTCAATCATAAGACAATTTAATTTGTTAAGAATAAAACAAAAATATTTATTCTGGTAAAGACTATTATAATGGATATTTATTTAAATCAAAATATATTACTTACTGATTTTTGTAATGCAAATCTCAAGAAAAACTTTGACAAAGTATTAGCAGATTCCTTGTTTAGTTTCTTGGATTGTTTTTGAATGCTTGCTTGTATCTTAATCTTTAACTATCAAAGTTGTCTATAAAAATTACTTAAATATCTTTCAGCCATTTGTGTTTCCTCTGCTGAGAATTCTCTGTTTAGTTCTATAGCCCATTTCTTAATTGGACTGTTGAGAATTTTGATGTTTAATTTCTTGAGTTCCCTATATATTCTGGATATCAGTCCTCTGTCCGATGTGGGGTTAGATCTAGAAAAAATCCTCCTGAGTGAGGTAACCCAGACTCAGAAAGACAAACATGGTATGTACCCACTCATAGGAGAATACTAGTTGTGGAACAAGGATGACTGGATGGCTACTCACAACACCAGGGAGGCTACCTGGAAAACAGGACCCCAAGAAAGACACGGGGATCGCCCAATGACAGAGAAATGGATGAGATCTACATGAACAGTCTGGACGTGAGTGGGGGTAATGAGGGGCGAGGGGTGAGGGAAAGAGAACTTGGGGGAGCGGGAGATCCCAACTGGATCAAGAACAGAGAGGAAACACAAGGAATGTTCATGATAAATGAAGACCACATGAGAACAGGAAGGAGCAAAGTACCGGAGAGGCCCACAGAAATCCGCAAAGATGCCCCCACAATAGACTGCTGGCAATAGTCGAGAAATAGCC
>CABHPH010161780.1:18503-38813 GCA_902168325.1 Peromyscus nudipes | reverse complement strand
CTCTACCCCAAAGCTGTTGCCTAGCATCACCGCTCACCCCATGAATTCACTCTCACCCCATGAATTTACTCTATAGCTCAGGCAGGCCCAAATTTGGGATCCTCCTGTCTCAGTCTCCCAAGGACTGGGTAACAGGCTCAGCTCCAGGGAAGATTTTATACACAGCGATTATGAAATCTGGTGTGATTTGAAAACAAAAACAAAACAGAACAACCCCCCCCCCAAAAAAAAACAAAACACACTCATGCCTCATATGCTGACTATAGCTAAAGTTGAACACAGAGACCCTGTTAGAAGGCCATGGTCCAGACATGAAATGATGGTGGTCACCATGAACAAAGTGGTTGCTATGGTTACCTGGCTACCAAGTTATTGCCCGTGCCAGCCCATGCTTGGCATACAGTAGGTGTTTCTTCTCAGTGTTTGGGTGCCTTGGCCATTCCTTTCTTCAGTAGCTGTTCCAGACCCCAACCGGAGTCACAGCTGCTGGCTCTTCTCCCAACTCTGCCCCCGCAGCCAAGCCTAGAGGTATCGGCTTGACTTCCCCGGTAGCTGGTGACCCGATCCTTAATCGTGGCAGCTGGCTGGCACCAGCCCATTCCAATGTTTGCCTTGGTCTGAGACCTTGTGGCCAGTGTTCACCACACAACTGCCCCATGCCCCAAACCCTCATTTCAGGTACCGCTGAATGAAGGCACGCTCTTTGCTTCTTTGCTGGTAAATGTAGGACTACAGCCACCGTAGAAACCCATGTCTGTTCTATACTGCGGTGGAGCGTAACAGAAGTGGGAGGTGGTCCTCTATGACCCTCAGATTGACTCACCTCAGTTTGCTGTCACGTGACCAGGCTGTCCTTATTTGAGACAAGCTGGACAGGAAAAGGGAGACATCAAAGAGGCTGGATGTTATGCAGGGACTCAGGCAGGAGCCAGGAGGCAGGTGTTTTGTGGCCCATCTAAACTTCATGTTGCTCCTGGGCCTGATGCTGTCCAGTCACTCTACTTTTGACAGCCTTGGTCACCATGGTGTCATACCTCTGTGGAGTTCATCTGCTACTTCCTTACAGGTTTAGGCCTCTGAATTTTAGCATACTTTGGGACCTCCATCTCCCATGATACCACTGCTTTTTAGAGCAAAGCCATGAGGCCCTTTGGGGATAGAATTATGAAGCACTTCCCAAGCCTTCCCACTGACCCCCATCTTTTTCTTTCTCACGTGAATTTTGCTCTGCGGATCTTTCAAATGGTTGTTGAATGTGAAATGTTTTCTTTTGCTGTCTCTGGGTCACATTCGCACAGCGTCACTTGTTCACCTAAAGAGATGGTATGCACTTGCTGTCTGCGGGAATCTCGGACTCCTCAAGTCAGATAAATCCTGCCCATCTACAAGCCCTGAGCCTTGGGGGAAGAGACGGAAGGGCGTTGTCACACCTGTGGCCACCGGCACTTTCAGAGGTCTGAGTGCAGTGATGAACCCAGCACTCCGAGATGTGGGAACCAGCAGAAGGGACCAGGCCTACTGAAGAGTGTGTCAGTGTCTGCTGTTATATTGTAAGTGGGATCCACCCCAAGACCGTGTCTGTGGTCAAGAGGCCAGGCTGACATCACAGTGGCTCCCAGAGCTGTGGGGGGGGGTGGGGGGGGACTGTGCTGTCTTCACCCAGAGGCTCAACCGGAGATGAGGTAGGCTTTGGCTGCCAAGCACGTTGAAGTGATCTGGTCTTCGGAGTTCAGCTCCTCGTGGGCACTGGAGTGAAGGCTCTTTGCTGGGTGTCTGCAGGAAACAGCCCTGAGGTCTCAGGAGTGTCCCCACTGCCCTTCAAAAAGTTTTAAGGGAAGTCACTCACTGCGGTGGGTGTGGCGGGGGCAGGTTTGGGTGGAGTTGGAGTCAGTCCTCCAAGATTTAGTGCTTTGAAAGCTTGTGCAGGGATGTTGGGAGATAATGGTCCACAGAACAGCAAAGAATGTGAGAGCCTCCGGGGTTGGGGTGGGGCATTCCCACCCCGAACGAGGTCTGCACAAATCATTAAGCCCACAGGACCAGAGGGAGCAAAGCCTGGGGCTCAGCCTTTCCCACTGCAATGGTCCAGGCCTGACCTGGCATGGAGAAACTCTGCGTAAGTTCTATATGGCACCTCAGCCAGAGAAGCAGCCTTAGTGTGGTATGGGATGGAGGGTGCCGCTGAAGACTCCTGCTGACAGATTCTCACATACTTCCACCAGAAACAGGATCTTAAACAATACGAAACAGTCCTAGAAGGATGGGGAGGCTGGATGAAGGACAGTGTGGAGGAGCAGGTGGGAGCACAGGGTGGCTGCCGTGGAGGAGTAATCTATTCAATTCCCTTACATCTTTTCCTGAAGCAGAGAGAGGATGTTTCATCCCAACTGTGTGGTCACTTTGCAGGCTCAAGGAGCCCAATCACATAGCAGGTGCTGGCTGCTGAGGGCAGAGGCAGAGAGAGAGAGAGAGAGAGAGAGAGAGAGAGCTGAATGTCCAGCTGAGTCACTCACTGCTCTGCACTAGCAGGTGATGGACGCTTAGGAAAAAAGAAGTGTCCTGGTGTGATGACAGTTGACATGGCCTTTGGAAAAGCTGTCCACTCATTTGTTTATGCAAAATCGATGCTTTCCAATTGTGTATGACAATGAGTGGGGGCTGGGAGAGCACACAGAAGCACAGTGCTTTGGTGGCTGACCTAGCCAGGCTCTCGGGGATGGGTGTGGTCTTGTTCCTACCTGTCCAGTTGTTTCTGGTCTCTACAAAATCAAATAAATCAGGATGCTAATTAAGCAGGGGACAGTTCTCCCTCACCATCCTTGTCTCTGTCTTCCTCTTTCCATCAGAATTAGAGCCATTAGGCCACACAAGTCCAGGACAGAGCTCTCTGTCAGACTCCATGATACTCCCAGCAGCTTCTAACTCATCTTCAAAACCAAGAGCTGTGAGATGGACCCTGTACATGGAAAGCCTTCCAGCATGTCCCATGGATGCTCAGCAGCAGAGGGCAGTGGATATGCAGATCAGACCTCTCTGCATCTGGCCTTAGCTCTCAGCCACAGCTCTCAGCCACCCATCTATGTTCCCAAGGCTCCTCTGGGTCTCTGCCTGGCCCCATCTTGAGCAGAGCACAGTCATCCTGTGCATCCTCAGCTCCACGCCATCCTCTGGGCCCTGTTCTCTTGTGTCCACTCTTCCCTTTCCCATGAATCTCAGCTGCATTTGTAGATCTAGCTCTGCTGAGGTACTGGATTTGTGCCGGTTACATTTATTGTTGTAAACCACCACCACCACCACCATGTCCCCTTCTCTTAGCTGTTAGGCTTGTGGCAGCTGCTGTCCCTGTCCATGTGACTCTGCTAGAACTCGTTGCATGTGTGAATGAACGTATCTGAGTCCGATCATTCTCATGACTTCTCCATCAACAGAGCAGCAGCCGTCAGACTAAGCAGCCAGTCTGCGGAGAGACAGGCTAGAGGCTCAGGGACACTCATCCAAGGGTCCCCACTCTGCTCTCTATCCCGGTGCTGTGGTCCCTGGACAGATGATAAAGTGACTTGGCCTCTTCCTTGGCTGTCACTGCATCCCGAAGAAGCCAGTAGGTCCTCCACAAGATCTTTTAAAACGGAAGTATCAGTTATAAATATTTGTTACGATTTTCTAATGAAGTACTCTTGTCTCAAAATCTTTCAGCCAGGACTCTGAGCTGTCACATGGCATCAAGAAGCCTTGGGCATTGCTTTGGGGACTCGAGGTGACTGTCATATGCTGACCCAAAGCCACCACACCTGCATACGTATCTTTGCAGCTGAACACTGGCTATGTGACCTTGGACCACATGTTGACTCTGGTTTCCACTGATGACATGAAAATCCATGTACTGGGGGCCTGGGGGCTGCAGAAGAAGTCTGGTGCAATGGCAACCTGGCTGTTCCCAGCGGCTCACATGAGCCTCAGTGACAATAAAGGAGCATATAGCCCGAAGCTTCTGAGTGCCTTGTTTGTGGAGGAGGAGGAGGAGGAGGAGGAGGAGGGGGAGGAGGAGGACAGTCCTTTCATCCATGGCTGAAGTGTGGGCTAAGTGAGGTATCACATGGAAGATAGCAGAATACACTCACAACTGTGTGTGTACCATCACCACCTTTATTATCTTTTGGGGGCTGAGGTTGTAAATTATTAGAACTGAAAGAAATCTCAGGAGTCAGGGAAGGTTTCTCCCATGCTCAGCAGAGGAGATGCGGTCAAACCATCCGCTGAGGTCACAATCCAGAGAAACCAAAGATTCTCTGGCCTCATGCCATCCTAGGAGCCTGAGGTGCTGAGTGCCTTCTCCCATGTCTTCCTGCCTCAACACCTTCCACTCCTGCCTCCACCCCTGCCCCCTGTCCTCCCCTATCCCCCCCCTGACCCATCCTACCCACCCCCCACCCCCCTCCACCTCTGCCTCTGCCTCAAGGATGTGTTCTCTCCTCAGCCTGATCATCTCCTGGTTCAGGAATGAGTGTGTGCAGGGGTGGGGGGAGAAGAGTCCCAGGAATTTGGGAGAGCCCCCCCCCCAGGCACTTGTGGGGAGACCTTACTTCCAAAAGTAAAGACAAAAGAGCAAGCAGTTTTTGGAGCATTCCAGAGCCGAGTACCTTGTCAAGCAGGTACCACAGGCCAACTGTTTGAGCATGTACCATGCCTTCTGGGAAAGCTGCTCGTGCAGGCCACCCTGATGTGGATGGATCTGAACCCTTCTGGTGAGGACACCCCCCACCCCCACATAGATTTTCTCAGGAGCCTTGGTGCTCCTTATGAAACTCCTGCTGATTTGCCCAGATGTCCCAGAATCCCTCAGGTGAGTGGGCGCAGACTCCCACCTCCCAGGCTTGACTGTTCCAGCTTTTGCACACACACACACACACACACACACACACACACACACACCTACCTGGTGATGTCATGGAATTTGATTCGGGCTCCCCCAAGCCCAGAGTCTGTCTGCAAGGCTCCTGGCCTTCTGTGTGACACCTCAGCTCTCTGATGCTCTCACACTGGGGTCAGGGATCTGGCAGAACTGGGGCCAATCACACTTCCGACCTCTTTTCTCTCCCCTGTACTCTCTGGTCTCTGTCCTCTTCCTCTTTCCTCCCCTCCTCACACTCTCCCCCTTCCTCCTTGTCTCCCTGCCTGCCAGGTACAGATCAAAAATTTTTTTGCCCAGCAGAGCTAAGAATAAAACAGCTCCCCATTATCTTGCAGTGGCCAAGCAAGAACCTGCTCTACACAGATGAGCAAAACAGGAAGGTTCTAGAAAAGGGCACTGCCAGAGCCCCAGGGACTGGAGCACAGAGGACTCTGGGCTCCCCTTCCTGGTCCCCTGAGAATTACTGCTGCCTCCCTCCTCAGCCTGGAGGGCCCTGGTCCCAAAGGCCTTTTTGCGGCTCATGGGGATGGTGGTGCCTCTAGGGAGTTGAAACAAAGACAGAGCACATCTAACTTTTAGCAGTTTTCAGTAATCTAATTTTCAGTTCTTTGGGTTATCAAAAACATGCCTTTTTCCCTCTTTCTTCTCACCAAAAAGGCACAGCAGATCTGGGGCGCATCGAGGGTGCGGCAGCCGCGGTCCACACTCAAACACTAATTTCTGTGCTGTGGAGGAGATGTCACGCATGCAGGTCTGTTTGATTTCATTAAACAGAATATTTAAGCATAAAAATTGTTTAATCGCCTCGTGTCATTAAGAGATGAATTTCATTTTGCATACATTTGCATATTTCCTCCGAATTAAGGTTGCTAATATGCAAATGAGAGACAGGTTGCAATAGGTGTTTGCTGAGGCGTCTGTAGGCTGTTCCTCTGGGGCCCTCTTTCTAGGTGGGAGGAGCCAGGCGAGGCTCAAGCCCTTAGGGAAGCGGACTCCCAGGGCCTTGGCCTCCGCCATCAAAGACGGGTGGGCGTGGCCCATACTGTCGCCCAACCGGCCAATCAAAGCGGGTGGTGCTGTGAGGGGATGCTGCCCAGCTGTCTGCCCCAGGCTCCTGGGAGCCAGCGGGTACCAGCTCCGGGATGAGGGTCCTGGGCAAGGCTTGGGGCCTTGCAGCGTGCTTAGCTCAACAGTCAGACGAGCAGAAAACATTCTGGAAGCTTCCCTAGCCCACTGCAGGTCCCGATGTCTTGTCTTCGGTGCCTCTTCTCAGCCTTTGTTCCCTGACTGGCTTTGTTTCAATCCGGATTCCTCCCTTCTCCCCTCCCTTTGTTCGCTCAGCCCCTTTCCTCTCCCCTCCGCCCTAGCGGGCTGTCACCCACCCGTCCATTGTCTTTCTGTCTGGCTCCCTGCCACCCCCCCAAGTCATTTCCAGCCCAGTTAGTTGCCCATGGAGGTGGAGACCATCAGGCCAGGACCCATGCCCCTCTCCAGCCTTCCAAAACTCCTTATTAATGGCTGTGTGCACCAGGGGTCAGAGATTACATACACAAAACCAAGCTTCCTGTGCAGGAAGTCAGGACCGCTGGTCCTGAGAGCCATTCTCCAGTTCCTTTGTGCAGCACAGAGTAGGTAGTAGATGAATGCAAAAGGGGCCAGAATTGAAAGGACCAGCAGCCCAAAGAGAACCACACTCCTTGGCTTGACGCAGCCGGCATCCCTTTCCCCCGGCAACCCTCAGTCCCTCTCTCCATCTAGTCTTTGCAGAGGCAGCCACAAGGCGTCTGGGTAGAGACATTAAGTCAGCCACTATTTTGTGAGCATCTACTTCAGGCCAGCCCTAGGTGACCTGTGGCCACAGCCTTAGAGAGGTGGCCCTTTCTCAAGCTGCTGAGCTGGGTGGAAGATAGAAGATTCCAGAAAGAAGCAAGATTCCCCAAGACGGTGCTGAATGACAGAAAAGGGTGTCCAGCCATGACAATCCCTTACCTGTCTAATCTCCTTGGGCCCTGCCACAGGCCATGTCTTAGGCACCACCCTAATGACCAGGACCTTTCCCTCCAGAGCCCCCAGGGCCTTGCAGAGCGGACTTGTTTTTCTTACTCTCCCAGCTTCTCCCCAGGGCTACAGGGCAGCATCTGCCGGGCTAACCACCCCACCCCCCACCCCCTGCCAGATTAGCTGTTGGGGCCTGCATCTCAGAGTGAAGCAATTAAATCAGAATTAATTGGCTAGCAGGCAATCGCCTTCCATCGGAGCAGGGAGGGAGTGGGTGGCCGTTTTGCTGAGTCGACAATTGGAACACAATGCTGGGGGGAGGTGGGGGCCAGAGCCTGGGCCTGGGGAAACAGAGGGGTCCCCCTCCTCCACCTGCAGCCAAGCTCCACAACCAAGCCAGCCAGGATCCCAGTGGCTCTGAGGAAGAAACGGCTTTTGGGGAATAAAACTTTGACTTCTTAACTTCAAGATGTACCACCTGGGGGTGCTTCAAAATGTGGCTTAATTTCTTACTATCTTTACTCACAAAAGCAATTGGTTCCCCTCTCTCTCTCTCTCTCTCTCTCTCTCTCTCAAAACATTGCAGACATGGATAACTTGGAAGGCCCTGTACAGTTGTGCAACTGCATGTGGACATCAGCATCCATGTTTTGGGGAGTGGGAGTGTCTTTGAACAGGCTCTTGCTATGTAGCCCCAGGCTGGCCTTGAACTCACATCAATCCTCCTGCCTCGGCTTCCTGAGCGTTGGGATTGCAGAGATGTGCCGCAACACCTGACTAGCGGGTGGATGAGATTAGAATTCTCCCCAGCTGTTCCTGGGAGCTGGCCCCGTGCCTGTGGAGGGGATCCATAGGCTGGTCATTGTGGCATGATAAGCAGGATGCTGAACAGGGGTCAGGACGCATCAGGCTGGTCCTTCTTGAGTGACATTGTCTTACTTGGGTATTGTAAAAATCAAGAAAAGAAGTGTAGGAACATGAACACAGCCCAGGAGCCCCACCCTGGCTCTTCCACTCCCAAGGACAGCCTTGGACATGGCGAACTAATGAGGAGAGCGCTGCTTCTGAGCTGGCTGACTGTGGAACCTTTCATAGATCTTTGGCTGTCTCTGGGCCTCACTTTCTTCACCTGCCGAATGGAGGCTAGATAGAAATCCTCCCTCAAGCTCCTGAGATTGTTGGTTTTTTTTTTTTTTTTTGAGGGAGGGAGGGGGAGACTGTCCTGGACCCCACAGCATTCAATTTTCCCTCAGTGTGGGGTAGCTTGATGGCTGATACTGGGATTTAAGGAATTGACTGGCATCAACCCTCTAAGATGCGAGGCCACTGACAACCCTTCCCTACTCTCTCACACAAGGGAGATCCCAGAGACAAGATCCCCCTGTCTCCAAAAGAATAGCCAAGAGGCTGCCACTGGCCCAACAGCATAAAAGGCAGCAGGAGACAGGGGGAGGTGAGGGGGATGGGGGGGGGACAGTGGGAGGGGAGAGGATGGGGGGGAAGCTGGCTTCCTCACAGCTGACCTCTGGATTCCCACCCCTTCAGCTGTCTACCTCATAGGCCAGACCATCTCCTTTCCTCCCTGGGACCTCAGTTTCCCTGTCTGAAGCACCAGGAATGCTGTTCATCATGCAATCATGGCTTTTTCTTTCATGAGCTCGGGGTTTCAGGAGTCCAGTCCCTCCCGGTATGGGAGCCAGCTGTGTTGGGGGCAGAGAGGGATCCCTAGGAAGAGGGCCATGTTGGAGAGCAGAGAGGCTCCCTCTGGAAGCTGCAGCTGGGGCTCCTGCAAGCCCACGTGGCAGGAAGCCCTGTGCGCCCCATAGGTGTTTGTGTAAGAACCAAGCCGAAGGGGCCTGCTATGATTGCAGAGGCCTGAAACCTGAGCCCGCCCTGCCACAGTCACGGGGTCACCAAACCCAGACTAAATAGTCTGGCGGCCTGCTTGGCTGTCTGGAAACGGTCGGGATGGAAGGGGTCAGGTAGGGAGGGGCTGGAGTACTGCCTTGCTCAACACAGGGGCCTGTGTCCACAGCCACTCAAGTCCTGCCCTGGAGCCCAGCTATGCATGTGGCCTGGGTCTCCTTACTTCTGTTTTACTTCACAATGGTTGAGGGGAGCTGGGGGAAGGGTACAGGGTAGCTCCCCACCCCGGGCCTCCTCTGCTCCCTTGCACAAGGGTCTTGGCTGCGTACCACAACGTTTTCAGGCCTGAGCCAGGCTTTTACACCCAAAGGCTGGGCTGATGGACAGAGGTGCCTCTGGTTCAGTTTGGAAATTGCAGTACCTGAACTAGAGACAGCGGACCAGTGTGACTGACCTAACACATTCCTGAGTACTACCCTAAGCCGGTCGCTGCCCTCAGGACTCTCTCTTGGAGTCCAGCGACTCCTCTGAAGTCACACCCTAGGTGAGTATCCATGGCAACGCTTGAATACAGATTAATCCTAAAATTTGCCCCATGGCTGCACAGCACTGCCACGTGCCCAGGACATGAATACCTCTTCAGATGCACGAGGAATCTGTCTACACATGAGCAAAAGGTGGGGACTGCAAAGTGCAGATCCACTGATGCAGCGGGAAATGGACAAAGACACCTCAGCATAGCCGCAGGATGGAATACTATGCAACCACCAACAGGAAGGGAATTATGCTTCATGGGACAGAAGGGATGAATTGTGAAGGCCTCATGCTGAGTGAAAGAAACAGGCCTTGAAAGGACAAGTATTATGGTGGTACTTCCCCAGGGCGCCTGGAATAGAGAAACCCAGAGGTAGACGGTGGACCGACCAGACGTGCCATGGGTTGGGGAGGCAGGATTGAGTTACTGTTCACTGAGAACATAAGGGATGTTCAGGAGCCTGGCGAAGGGACAGTAGTGGCACACTGTCTGTGCCACTGAGCCACACTCTGATCATAGTTTTTTTTTCCCTTTGTGTCCTTCACATCATGCAAACCCATCCCATTCATGATCCTATCCCTTTCTCTCCACCCTCTGCCCTCGAAACCTCCCCCACAAGATAAAATAAAATTTGAGAGAAAAAAGAAATCGGAAAAAAAAGAGAGGGGGGGAAGGAAAAAAAAACAATCTCGTCATGGAAGCTGTCGTGTGTCACAGTGAGTCACACAGTAAACCCTTTTGTCTCTATATCTTTACCTGCAAAGAGTCATGGTCTGGTTCGAGGCCTCTGGTTTCTGCTACACTATCGATGCTGGGCCCTCACTGGGACTCCTCTTGGTTATCCTGATGTTACCCTGTATTGTGGACATCCTGGAGTTGTGGGTCTGCAGGACCAGCCCGTTCACATGCTCCAGCAGATCACAGATGGGGTGGATGTTGGGGTGGGCTAACAGATAACTCTGGTTCTGGGCCTGGATAGTTGCAGGGTTCCAGCTGTGGGTTTTATGTCCGTCTTCCTGCCATAATAATGTCACTGTTCGTGGTTCCTGGGATGCCCCTTCCCCAGAGCAGCCGGGGCTGCTGCTGCAGTACCTGTTTCCCTTCTGTGCCCTGCTGTATACTGCAGAGCCTGCTAAGCTGGGGACCCCATTTGAATGGACAGCTCGGTGCCCTGCACAATGTCTCCGAAGTGAACGGTGCTGGGCGGCTCTCTTTAATGAGGCTGGAGGCTATGCCCTGAGCGCCGGGAGGTCAGTTCTTTTCTGAGTTATCACTCGTGCTTGAGCACAGCTGTCCCATCCACCTGACCCTGACCCCATGCTCCCGGAAGTAGCCCAATAAACTGGCTGGTTCTCTAAGCCAGACTTGGAGGAGTCCTCTCTTTTGAGGCAGACAGAGGTTTATAGCTGTGTGATGTGTGACTTCTTGGGAAGGCATGAACTTGTCTGTTAAGACTGCTGGTTACTTAAGCCTGTGGCATTAAGAAAGGGGACTTCTTCTGAGACATGCAAAAACTTGGCCGTCTAAACTACGCTGGGAAACTCCAGGTTCTTTTTTTTTTTTTTTTTTTTCAGATAGGCATTGTGGTGGCAGTCAGCTGAAGGATGAGGCACAAAGCCTCAGAATGTTCTAGACCCTTCTTCCCCTAGCTGTCTGGACAAAGGCTTTTCCAGTGTCTCCTGAGTGCGATTCCAGGCTCCATCCTCTCAGATAACCAGAGATGGAGCAGAGAGCACATTGTACACCAGGCAGACCCAGGACTGGGGCGTGTTCCCTCCCCCAGAGCAGCTGGTGCCCACACAGTTTCCCGTAACCCTGTAGTGTTGGCCCTTGACTCTCCTCCCTTCCACACTCAGGAGCACCCACCTCTGCACCGGCCTCCTGCAGAGCCAGGGAAACAGAGCTGAGCAAGGGACCCAAGACCCTTCAGAGCCATTTCCTAGAGCTAGGGGCCAGATGGGATCAGCCCTCAAAGATGTAAGCAGTTTGCCAGGCACAGGATTGAAAGTAGAGGCAGAACAGGTCCTGTGTGGGCCCAGCAAGGTGTCCTCACTTCATAGGCTTCACTGTCTGGTGATGGAGTTAAATAAAGAGCAACAGCTTATGAGTCACTCCACAGCAGCGGTTCTCAACCTTCCCGATGCTGTGACCCTTTATAACACAGCTCTTCATGTTGTGGTGGCCCCCAACCACAACATTATCTCATTGCTACTTCATAACCGTAATGTTGCTACTGTTATGAATCGTAATGTAAATATCTGTGTTTTCTGATGGTCTTAGGTGACACCTGCGGAAGGGTCGTTCGACCCTCAAAGGGTTCCCCACCCACAGGTTGAGAACTCCTGGTCTAAAGACAACAGAAAGACAAGATGGAGAAGCTCAGGTCTAGTGGGATAGGAATCCTCGGCCAATCCTTGTTCAGTTTTTCATACCATAACAACACACTTGAAGCTGGGTGACTTTGTTATGGAAAGAGGATTATTTTTCACAATTTGGGAGGTACCTACTGTTTGGTTCAGGACTGTCCGCCAAAGGCTGTGTATTGCTATTTGGCATTACTGGGAGGCGGCAGAGCCTTTAGGAGGTGGGGCTTCAGGGGGGGAGGTCATTAGATATGTGCCCTTGAGGGGCATTAAGACTCACACTCTTTCCCCCAACTCCCACCTCTCAGCCACCATCAACTGAGTTGTGATATCTGGGGCCACTGTGGGCCCAAAGCCTCTAAGACCAAGTGTCTAAATGGCATTCCCACCTGAACACGGTTTACCTCAGGGATTCTGTCATGGCAACAGGAAGCTACCAGCACCCACTCTAGTGGGTCTTTGGTTGGCAACTGTATACATGGACCTACCAATTTAACCCTTCTTCTCTAGACAAAGCCACCAGCTCCAGGCCTAGGAGCATCACCCTGATGTCCAATCTCCCCCTAGATTCGGGCCTTTAGACTCCCATGTGGATCAAGTCTGGCCTGTCTTCCTGTCTCACAGAGGGAACCATCACACATGACCCTGAGAACACACACACCACAAACACAACCCTGTTCATCCTCTCTTCCTGCCCTGAGGACCACCACGCTGACCCTGGTCTCCAGAGAGTTGGAGCCACAGCTGTGCTGAGGCCAATGACCTTCCCCCTTGCTCACTCACAGACAGGGAAGCTGGGCTTCTGCAGCTAGGCCTTTCCCAAGACCTTGCGATGGGGTGTCATGGCTGAGCCAGAGCAGAACTCAGGACCCTATGTGACCAACAGTGAGGCCTGGGCTGCAGTCCCAGGACAGAATTCACTTGGTCACATGTTTATCCAATCAGCATGCTCTCGTTCCACACCTGTATCCAGGTTCCCCCCCATCACCCCACTTCAGACACCTGCTGGGAGACCCCAGGACAGGTGAGGGTGCAGGGGCAGTCACCATAGCTACAGGACCCTCCAGCAGATAGTGGGGTTGGGAGGTGGGGAGGGGCATCTAGAAGCTTCCTAAAGGAGTTAAGTGCCACACATGTTTAAGTTAGAGGACAACCTCAGGTGCCCATCCTTACCCTCACCCTAGTCCCTTATTTATATTCTGCCACCTGTGCTGTGGGTGATCCTTCTGTACACTGTGAATATGTGTTGCTCTCATTGGTTAATAATAAAGCTGTTTTGGCCTATGGCAAGGCAGGATAAGGTTAGGCAGAACAATCAATCTGAGGACTCAGAGGAAGAGGGGTGGAGTTGAGCCAGCTGTGAGCAGGCCGCCTCAGAAGCAAGATGCCAGAGGACTGGTAAAGCCACGGACCACGTGGAAATATATAGATTAATAAAATGTGGGCCCTGGCCTACCATTTGAGTAAACTGTTGCCTTGCTTGCCGACCTTGAATGGGTTACAGTAGCGCGGGCGTTACTGCAACAATAAAAACGGGTTAATTTAAAAGTAAGAGCTAGTTAGCAATAAGCCTGAGCCATCGGCCGAGCATTCTGTAATTGATGTAAGCTTTGTGTGTTTATTTGGACCGGGCGATTGGGACAAAAGGCTCTGCCTCCGTTTACTGTACCTGTCTCCTCCTTCTGTCTCACTGTGGGAGAACTCAGACAGATGCACGCCACTGTGTCTGGCTTCATGTGGACTCTGGGAGCTGAACTCAGGTCCAGCCACTCACACCACAAGGACTTAGTTCCCTGAGCCCTCTGCCTGGCCCAGGAATTTCTTTTTGAGTTGACTCAGAATTATAGTAGTATGCACAAAGGCCCTGGGGCATGAATATGCATTCAGGAATCAAGCAAGCATTGCTTTAAGTGGAGAGTGAGTGACCAGCAGTAGGACTGACTTCAGGCCTAGGGACAGCTGGACATGTTCCAGCGTGGACCCACATTCTCAGGGCAGCTACCTCAGAGCCGGCCGGGGCTTGGAACATCAGCACCGGTGTGTAGTTGCAGCAAACACTGGGTTCCTCTTTACAGGGAAACTGAGGCACTTAGATCTGTGCATGTGCTCTGTCACTGAGCCCAGCTGCACATGATCGGGGACAAGTGGCTCTGCTCTGTGGGCTTTCTGCTGTTTGAAGGGTGATCTGCCCAGAGCTGGAGGAGTTCACACATGCACAGTTCTTAGGAGAGTTGTTGGCATTAGCCCTGTGGGAAGATCATGACATCTGCACCTCCACCCTATGGGCCCACCCTATGGGCAGGGTTGGCAAGCAGGGGCTTCCAGCAGCATTAGGTGAGAGATGCCCCCACTGGAAGCCCGCAGAGCTGTGTGAGAGGTGCCCCCGCTGGAAGCCAGCAGCAAGTGTGTGAGAGGTGCCCCTGCTGGAAGCCCAGCTGGAGTTGGGGCCCAAACCCCGAGCTTTGCCTTAAATTATCCTTATCGTCAAGAATGGTTCACACAACACAGTGGGTTTCGTTAGAGCATTTGCACCTATTTACAATGGTCCTCGACCACATTCACCCCCAGCCTGTCTTGTACCCCCTTTGCCCGCTGCTTGTCTCTCCACAACAGTGGTCCACCTCTGTTTTCATGTCTTCTTTTTATTCTATGTACATCCCACATGTGAGAGGAAAGCACATGCTGTTTGTCTCGTCTGGCTTATTTCGCTAAACACGATGATGCCAGTTCTATTCATTTTCCTACAAATGACAGTTTTTCTCTTCGTGGCTGAATAACATCCCTTGTTACAATATGAATAACGTATCACTTTTTCTTTGTCCACGCCTCTGTTGACGGACATCCAGGCAGGTTTCACTTCTTGACTCCTGTGAACAGAGCAGCAGTGAGCATGGATCTACGGGACTCTGATCCCACCCTGGAGGGGCAGAGCTGGGTCATAGGTAGCTCTAGCTGTAGTTTTCTCAGAGCCTCCATACTTACCTGGTATGGCTGCCCCCTTGTCTGAACCCAGCCTCAGGATCAAAGTTATGGGTGGCTCTGGATCAGGGTAGAAAATACTACCCTCAACCTGCAGGAAACAGACTGGCCATGGCAGACACCCCAGGGTCGGGGAGGTTGTGTGCTCCCCACTCATAGCAAAAGTACAAGCCCTAGGGACAGATAGCTGTGGGTTCGAATCCTCACTCTCTCCACTTCCACTGAGTAATCTAGGATGAGACAATTATGACCCTGAACCTCACCTTACTGCTTTTAGAACGATGGTTTAGATCCCTCCAATCAAGGGTACCTGATCTGGTGTGACTGAGTCAACAAAGGACTGTGCAAAGCCAGCTCAGGGAAAGCTGTGTCCTGGGGCCTCATGTTCTGAGACCACATGGCCCTCTCTGAGACTCAGTGTCTTCCTCTGGCCAACAGGAACTGTGCAAAGTCCTCCCTTGTCCCGGACAAAGTCAGCTGAGGCCCCATCACTGTCCCTTGGAGAGTCTGCATTCAGCACACTGCTGACGCTTTCGTGTGAACAAGCTCACACTGCTGACGCTTTAGTGTGAACCGGCTCACACCGCTGATGCTTTAGTGTGAACCAGCTCACACTAACACCATAAGAGCTGGGGCTCTTTTACTAGGCTTCTGTCTCATTCATAGAATAGGAATGGGACTTTGTGTAAGATGCAAGTCCCCAAGGCCACCAGAGCCTCCTCAGGAGCCGAGAGCCCCATATAGAACCCTGCTACCATCACAGGATCACTGGGTGAACACATGCAGCCGATAACTTTCTACTCATTTCAGTTTGAGCTGCTCAGGTTCACCCAAGGCCTGAGCGGCCCAGACAGTGAGGGTAGAGACAAAACACCGGTCCAGTGCCTAACAATTGTGGGCCTACAATGACAGCCTCCTCCTCCACCCATAAACCACAACTGGACTGGACCACAGCAGCCTCCCCAGGCAAGGCCTGCCTCACTCTGCAGAAACAGAGATCCTAGCAAGCCTCAGAGACCTCCGTGTCCTTCCCACCTATCAAACCAGGCGTTTGCGGATCTGGCCAGAGCTGCGATGGCAGTCTCTGATTCAATAACCCTGCAAAAGCTTGTATACAACAGACTGTTCTGTTGGCTCCTCCCAGAGGCTTCTGAAGAGGAAACTCTACTGGCTTACTGCTTTGGAAACCTGGCCAAGCAACCCTGAGGTGATGCGCTGAGGCGGGATCACTGAGAGAAGTGGACTTGTCATTTCTGGCCATCTCGTGAGGAGCAGGGCTCGCACGGGAAGGTCCGAGATGAACTTTAGCCGCCTCAGGGTTTGTGACCAGGGGCAGGATGCTGAGTGTGACAGGCAGTACTGGTTGTGCTGTGACCAGCTGAGCTGTAGTGGAGGATTTATTAAGGCAACTCCATGTAGTTAAAAAGGAGGTTTATTGGGGGGGAGGGCGGGTAACTTACAGATAGTAAAGGGGTTGGTTACAGGATCCGGGAGAGGTGAGGTGCAGTCCAGCTCGGTTCTCTGGAGAACTCCACTCGCTCTACCATCCAGCATCCAGGATCATAGAGCCGGCACATCCGGATGGGGTCCTAAGGGCTCTCATCTCAGCACCATCTCAGGGGCCAGTCATAGGTAGGCATGACAGTTACCAAAAGCCTCACTGGGGGTAGTACTTCCAGGTCAAAGTTGGAATAGCTACCCACTACAGAGCTGGAACATAGCTTCCAGCCTCCGCTCTCCTCAGGGAAGAGTCTGATAGAAGCTATACCTGGGTTCACCACCTGCCTCGTGCCCTCGAGGGGACTGATCAGCTGCCAGTGCCCTCCCAGCGCCCCTCCACACTCAGGAAACTGACGGAGTACAGTAGGCGCTCATTGTCCCTCAACTGAATCCACAGGTCGACACTCCACACGCTTCTCTCTCTCTCTCTTCCCCTTCCTCATCCTCTCATGGTTTCCCTCCATTTAACCAGCTAGTTAACTCTTATTCATACTGCAAAGCCTAGGCCAACACAACCCAGCTTCTGTGAAGTCCGCCCCATCGCAGAGCAAACACTGTTACCCTACTGAAATCATCTCACAGTAGAACAGTCAGAACATGGTCCATTCCCACAGCTAGACTGTGGCCTCCTCCGGGCATGCTGGAAGAGACTGAGGGGAGCGGAGGAGCTGGGAAGGAGTAAAGGAACGAGTCTGAGCAGTGGCCTTCCCTGGAGTTCATGGGCACTGGAACCCACAGCTGGATGGACGTCCTGTAATCATTTTTCCATGAGCCCAGGCTGCTTTCATCATTTCTCCGGCCTCAGTTTCCCCATCTGCAAAACTGAACAACGTGATGAGGTAGAGACGGCTCTCTTCATGTGGGTGCTCTGCCTCCCTGGCCTCTTCAAAGTACCTCTCCCAGGGGTGGGGATCCAGGCCATGGAGGAGGGACCGGGGCTCATGTTTCTGCCCCTTGAAGACGTCCCTGGCAGGAGCGTGGTGCCTACACCATGATAATAACTACCTCCCCACAGAGATGTCCTCTCTTTGTGTGCATTGGAGCTGAGGGTGCAGAGGGACAGGAGGCACCGGACCACCAGCTGTCTTCCTTACACTTGCCCCTCACCATTCTGTCACTGTCGTGAATGTCTTATTCCTCAACTGCGTGTATCTGCACAGTCAGATACAGATACCTTTTGCTTTGGAAACAGTCTGCATGAGTCCACAGTTTGGGGGTCCCAGGCTCTGAGTTCTGCACCCTGGAGACCGTGAGGTGAGAGAGAAACAGCACCCAGAGGGATTTGGGCTCAGTGGCCTTCAAAGGGTGTTTCTTCATGTGTCGCCACAGCCCCCAAGGTGTCTGCGGCCCCGTGTGTTTCTAGCACCGATGGGCTCTGAGGCCTGAGAGGAGACACTGCCACCGCCACCAGAGCAGCCTGGGGAGGTGGTCATGACAGCCATGAAGATACACCTTGGGAGGCCATTTATCTAAAGTCTGGAGTTAATGACACACGGCAGTGAGGACCAGGAGGGCATTGCCTTGGCGTCCACTGAAGTGAGTTCTTGTGACTGCGTAGAGGCCCCGAGCGTGGACGGGTGCTGTGGCCTCTCAGCAGTGTCTGCTGTGTGAGCAGCTGGGGCCACAGAGGTTATCCTGCATGCCAGTGGTCATCCATGCCTCCTTGAACAAACGCCACCTGGCCAGTCAGCGGGGAGGGACAGAGAGCATCCAAACAGGTTTCATTCCCTCAGTTCTGATCTGGGAGGGGCTGGAGAAGGGATCCCCCTCTAAACAGGATCTTTGCATAAGGGTAAGGAAGATTTCCACGTTGGCACATGGCTCCAGTAGATGTGCATTGAGCGCCTACTGAATTCAATGCATTTCGCTGGTAGAGAAAGGGCTGGGAAAAGGCTCTGGGCAATAGAGCAGCCACCACAGGGTTCTTGAGGGTAACAGAGGTAGTCAGAGGGACACAGAGTAGTTGGGGGGGCTGCTCAGAAAGGTTCTAGAGCTTGGGGAGTCCTTTAAGCAGTGACATGGTGGAAGCTTACTGTTCTTTCTCTGTAGAGGGTAGTAGGTGGGAGGGGGGGTCTGGAAATTGTCTCCCGGGAGGGTTCCATGCTGCTATTCCAAGCCACCTGCCAACATGCCTGCTACCCTGACAGGGACCCTGGTGTAGCCAGTGCCTGGTGGCCACCTAGGGCGGATGCATATCTGCGTGCCAGACAGCCAGAAGGTATTGGGACCTGAGTTCCCCTCCAGATCTTTACCTCCAGTCTTGTTATCTTCTGTCCACCGGACTGGGTGGAGGACACAGGCACTGGACCCTGCTCGCCAATCTTCTGGAAGGATGTCCGTGCTAAGACCTGAAATGGATCTGCTGTGGTTTGGAGAGTGTGTTTGGAGATGCACAGTGTGACAGTTGTGTGGCTCAGAGTCCACACCTGGAGGAAGTGGGGCATCTCCTGTGCACCCTTGTCACACTCTGCTCCAATCCCCATACCTGACATCATAGGGTACATGTCAGGACCCAATGCAGAGGGTTTAGAGCAGTGGCTGACATGGTAGGTACTGGACAAACAGACACGGAACCAGAGGATGGCCCTCCGCATGCTGCTGGGCTCTCCGAGGCCATGCTTCTCGTCCACAAAGCATTTGTTCAAAGGGCCTATCTATTCCTTTCCATGCTATTCAGTCTGGAGTCATCTCCCTGCTAGGCATCCTACCTGTGTGGCCACAGGAATGCAAGGTGGGGCAAGCTCACCCAGCCTCAGCTCCTGGCACTGTAGCTAGACTGACTCTGAGTAAGGGTTGATCCTAAATTGCTTAAGGGGAGCCGATTATAGACCATTCAGCCTCGAAACAGGGAAGCTTTCTGCCCTGTCTCCAGCCCTTTGATGAAGGAAGTGGCGGCTTTCTTGCTAACCCCGCCCCAGAACTCCTGGAGATCACCAGACTGAATAGAGGAGCCAGGTTGACATTGAATGACGGACAGCTAGATGTTCCCATGTTTCCCAAAGAAGGCTGGGCCCACCTGCCTGTTGGGAGCAGGTCGGCATGGCAGCTTGCAGAGTATTTCACCCACAGTCAGGAGCCCCAGCACATCCTGACAATGCCAAGGCCAGCAGGGTGAGTGAGGGATATTGTGTTCCCTGTAGCAGAGCCTCTTCAAAGGCCCACACTGGAGGGCAGTGCTCACCTCCCAGCCCCTCCTTGATGAATGTGATTGTGGAATTTAATTTAGTAAATGGACCGGACCATTAGCAGACATTGTGTAGACAAAACAGAGAACGGTAACCCTGTGCCCACATTTCTGTGGTGCACTAGCCCTGCCTTCTTGCCTAGGCCCTGTCATGAGACCTAAGGGCAGATCTGACTCAGACCTAAAACCTAAAGCCTGCAGCCTACAGCTGAGCCCTGCCAGGGACAAGCAGAAATCAGCACAAGATTAAACTCCCTCAGACCTCAAGTCAAAAAGAGCAGTAAGTGTTGTTGTGACTAATGAACTACAAGGCCCACTTGTTATACAGCAGTCACACTGTAGTAGCTAGCTGATACAATGCATTGCTGTTCACGGGTTCTTATCCCATACAATGCCAGGCACAGTCCGTGATACTAGATAAACAACAGTGTCCCTAAGACCCTGTAACTGTCTTAGTTTGTGTAAGAGAATCACTCTATCACAAAAGCATGTATTTTTTAAGAGTCTAACCTTAGACCAGGGCTGTCTATGGTAAGATTTTGAGTAACCATAACTGTGTTTATCGTTAACAGCCTTCCCGTGATCACACCCTCTCTCACAGCAAGTGCCAAGGTCCCTCCTTCTCGAGTGGGGTCAAGTACCCTCCCAGGACCACACGGCCCCCATCCACCCACGCTCCAGCCTGCCTCCCCTTGATGTTCGCCAGGAACCAGAGAGAAGTGTTGAATATGTTCTTGGCTACTTTTTCCTTGCAACTCCCAGCGGCCCTGCTTACAAACTGAATCAGTTATCAGCTAGTTAGACTGCAGTCCCGGGAGGCACCGCCCGCTTACGGATGGGGCGCATGCATTATTCAGCGAGGAGCCGGGAGAAATGAGCAGCGCGTCCAGAGCCAGAACAGCAGTGGCAGTAAGGGAATAATTAGCGGGCTGTCACTCGTCCCTGTCACGGCTTCCTCCCTCAACACATGAGGGAA
>CABHPH010161780.1:0-11288 GCA_902168325.1 Peromyscus nudipes | reverse complement strand
ATGAATGGATGGATAGGTGGATGGGTGGATAGATGGATGAATGAATGAATGGATGGGTGGGTAGATGGATGAATGGATGGGTGTATGGGCAGGTGGATGAATGATGAATGGGCAGGTGGATGGATAATGAGTGAATAGAAGAATGGGCAGGTGAGTGGATAATCAGTAGATGGTTGGGTGGATGGGTTGGAGGAGGCAAATATGGAGGAGGTATGGTTGGAAGGATGGAGGGGCAGCCAGAGGGGTAACCGGCAATACGTGGATAATGAAGTGGTCAGGCAGATTATATGGTGAAGTGTAGTGGGTAGCCATTTCAGCTTTGATCTGGAAGTTCTAACCCCCATTGAGGCTTCGGTAACTGTCACGCCTACAAGGCGGGGCCAAGAGAGGATCCTGAAGACCCAAGATCCCGATGCCCCGGCTCTCTTGGTTCCTGGACCCTGGACGCTGGAGGTAGACCGAGTAGAGTTCTCCAGAGAACACCGCCGGACTGCGCCACACCTTTCCCAGACCCTGTAGCCTATCCCTTCACTTGTAAGTTACCCCACAAAATAAACCTCCCTTTTAACTACGTGGAGTGGCCTTAATAATTTCACCAATAGTGAAGCCCAGTGAGTTTCTCACAGGGAGTTCCAGTACTGTTTAAATACTGTTGTTGCAATGTTGCAATGCCCGCAAGGGCTCTGTGTACGTGCCCTGAACACAAGCTCCACATTCCAAGTCTCCTCTACCCCAGGCTGCTCGCTCTGGGGTGCATACTGTGCCCTATGCAATGATGCTGCTCACCACCCCCCCCCGGCCCCCGCCAGCTCCATGCAGAGCTGGCGCCCTGTGAACACATTCTGGACACTGGACTCCCTGGAGATGAGATGCAACCAAAGAGAAGAGCCTGGAGACATTTTCCAGCCTGGGAGGCACAGGTGCCCCACAACACAAGGCGCTCCACAGCCTTCCCCGACCACTGTTGTGTGCTTTCTAAATAAACCCGAGACAGAGCCATGTGGGGTTACAAATCAGCCGGAAATCAAATGCTAACATGTAAATAAATTGCAAATCAGCTGAGAAATTGGTTTCATTTTGAGACGATAAAGCGCATTTCTCCTGCACTGATTTGTAAGGTGCCCCTTAAGAATTGTAATATTCCTGTGTGGTAATGATAAACATTAGTGAGTTGCTTTAGAAATGAAAAACTAGACAGCCTCTGGGGATTTGAAAAACATATGCACTTCAAATTTGAAAATCCAATTTAACTGTCCATTATAAGGAGAATAAAAAGGTAAGGATAGGATAATTTCGCAGTTACACAGCGTTTGACTAAATCTGATTCCACGATGACAGACACACTTTAAAAGCTACAAGCCCGAATGCAAGCAGACAGCAGATCATTTATTTATGATTGTAATCTACCTGCCGTCTAACAAGTTAGCGACGGGGCCGATGGCTCCCCGACTCTGGGCACGTGTGCATGCTTGTCAGCCGACATGCTCAAAAACACTCCTCTTGGAAATTCTGGGGAAAATAAATAAAGGAAAGAGAAGACAAAAGAGATTTACCCAATGGCAGCTGCGGAGTTTACAAAGTTTGGAAGAAACAACTCTCTCTCTTTCTCTGCCTGAATTTTCCTTAAGTGACGTTGGAAGACACTTGCGTATGAGAGCGTGTGTGCACACCCTTGTTTGCACTTACGTGTGGTGCTCAGTACACGTGTGTGGGGGGTGAAAGGTCTGTCTGCTGCTGGAAGCATCCACAAGGCCAGACCTTAGGCTGCAGGGTTGGTTCTCTCCACACGGAGTCTCCATTCTGCCAGCATGTCTGCCATGGTGTCTCTGATCCCGGGCACCCTGAGACCTCAAATTCAAAGTGTGTCTCCTCAAAATCTGATGGGGTATCCCCAGAAACAGGCTTGGGGATGCTAGAAGGAAAAGTCAGAGGTATTCAGACCAGACGTGTTGCAGGATCCTCACAGGAGGAGTGAGCAGATCTAGGCTTCATTCAGTGCATAAGTTATCAATTGTCCACAGGAGAGAAGCCCTGCAATGTAGCTGAGGAAGCCAGGGAGGTTGGGGGAGACTGACTGGAGGAGTCTATGGGAGGGAGGGCCTTTGAAACTCTGAAACCCGTTGAAGTTTCTTAGAAAAATGAATGAACCAGGTAACTTTGTTACCATATCTTTAAAAACTGGCTAATAAATAAACAAGTCTCAGCTGCGACAAGTAAGTCTCAGTCACACATGGCCGCAAACCTAAGAAATGGCAGAGCCTAGACCCTGTAAGCCTGGCACCTGCCCCGTCTGTAGCTATGTGCATGTGTTCATTCGATCAAAGCATGTTTATTGAGCATGTGGGGTGCACCATTTGCTGCTGAAGGCGAGAGAAAGAGAGTCTGAGGTCAGTCACCGAAGGCCCGCCTCTGTGGACAGAGACAGAAAATAAGAAAAGGGGGAAAGATGGCGTGAGTTTGTGCTGGGGAAAGAGAAAGATACCGGATGAAGGGTTGGCTACAGCGTAAGGAAGGGTCTCTAAGGAGGTGGCCATACTCGGGGGACCTCGGAGACAGGTTTCTGTGGAAGGAAGGGCATTGCAGAGAGAGAGAGGAAACAAAAATGTGAGAGTCTTGGGGCAGGGATGAAACATGATTCAACCGACAGAAGAACCCAGCACAAGCGGCAGGGTGGACTGGAACAGGCAGGCCGAGACACTGAGCTGGGGTGGCCTTCGTCCTCAGCCAACAGGGCCATGGGTAGGTGTCAAGCCAACACTCAGAAACTCACCCGCAATCCTTACACTCTCAACAACAGGGTGGGCACCAGGCGAGTAGGGCAAAGAAGGTCTTGTCTTTGCAGGCAGATAGGGAGGGAGGGCCAAGCAGCTCCAGTGGGTGAGCCAGGTTTGGGGCAGCCGCCGCTAATCAAAACTACACACAGAAACACCCCCTGTGACGTTGAGTGCAAAGAGAGAAAAGACTTTCGAAGTCTCTGAGACCCAGGTCACTTGGAACTGGTGAGTATTCATACTTTTGTTAAATAAGGAAGGAAGAAGAGGGTATGATTGAACTTCCTGGAGTAGGGACCCTGGGCTGGGGGCTTTGGTGTAGGTACCCACGTTTTTGTTACCCCACGTGTGCAGAGCCTTGAGAACCCCTAGGTTGCAGGGAGGCATCCTGCCTGCCCAGGTCCTGGCCACCCCCTCTTTCCATGGCTCATGCCCCTGTGTTTCTGACACAGTCAAAGACTCAGGGCTATAAATATATGTACAGTTGCAGAGAGCCTCTAGCAGCCCGTGGAACACAGCTCCCTCCCGCACCTGGGTTCTTGTAAATCTCCACTAGTGACCCATTCGGATCTATGAGATCTGGTGCCGCTTTAGCCGTATTCCATCAGCGCTTGTCACCCAAGAGTTTGCGCGAGATTTGATCAGACTTGCACAAAGCCAGGCAGAGCCTGTGTGGAACTGTCAGATGAAATAATTTATCGGTGATGACTGTGTGAATTCGTAAATATTTATGAATTCACAAGTTATAAGTGTGCAGCTTGCAGGAGGGAGCGATCCCAGCTCACCAAGTCGCAGATTACAATGAATATTCACAGAAACCCCAATCTGCCAATATTAGCTCTTTGTGCTTACGGTAAAGCTTTGCCTCGGATTGTAACCCTTTCTGGGGTGGAGTGTTGGAGGGGAAAGCCGTGGAGCAAAAGGAATGATTCCCCCCCAATAAAAAATAAAAACAGGAAATGCTGCACCCGTGCACAGAGCCCCAGTGGGTCTCCCGTGTTGCTGGCTGAGTCGGGTTTTATCCGAATGGGATCGAGGCAGCTCAGATGGCAGAGGCTCAAAACGCCAATTGTTTTCGTTCTTCCCAAGTGACCTGATTGTTGGAAGACCTTGGGCCAGACTCTCAACCCCTCTTGGGTCCTACCAACAGCAGCCTTGCCCAAATTTGGTCATGGGCTAAATTTACCTCCCTAATGACACGTCCTGTTCTTTATGGTTGCCGGGAAGGCGCAAAAGGCTGAGCCCACTGTCTTTGTTGAAAATATCAGAAGGCATTTTGGCAGTATGAACCAAAGTGGAACACGGGGTGGGGATGGGGAGCAAGCTCAGAGGACCACAGGAGCAGCTCTGTGTGTTCCTCCCGAGAGGCTGTGGCAGGACACTATGTATCCCCACACAGGACACTATCTGTGAGTGACCTTGACCAAAGATGAGCGTTCTGTGGCTCAGCTTATGCTCCTGTAAAATGGGGTGAAGGCAGAGCCTTCTTAAAAGGGTTTCTCTATCCAGGATGGTGAGAACTGTGGAATCATCTGCAAGTAGAGGACAATAATGTTCTACCATTGTTGGCTGAATCACAGAACAGAGCTGAAACCCATCCAGCCCCGGGAGGAT
The DNA here is from genome assembly GCA_902168325.1 of Peromyscus nudipes. Classification (NCBI taxonomy): domain Eukaryota; kingdom Metazoa; phylum Chordata; class Mammalia; order Rodentia; family Cricetidae; genus Peromyscus; species Peromyscus nudipes. The sequence goes on along the minus strand of CABHPH010161780.1, from coordinate 6,903 downwards.
TCAGCAGAACCAGGAGAATGAGGGCCAGGTGTCCAAGCACATCCAGACTGGAGGAGGGTTCAGAGGGAAGTATTGGAGACAATGACTTAGAGCATCCGTGAGCTTCTAAGTCCACCAGCAGCCCAGGGACAAGAGCAGCACAGGCCACACTTTCTGCTCCAGCTCCCAAAACTGTAAGTGAAGCTGCCTGTGGGCCATCACATCAGGGCCCCAGCCTGTATCTGTCCTCTGGTTTCCTTAAGACGAGGTCTCTAGCTCATGATGGTCTTGAACTCATATGTAGCGGAGGATGGCCTTGAACTCCTGCCTTCACAATCCGATTGCTAGTATTACGTATGTTCACTACTGCACAGTCTCTATGGGGCCAGGACTGAAACTGGGGACTTCCCATTGCTGTGCAAGCACGCTACCCATTGAGCTATATCCCCAGCCTGGAGATCTGTCTCCGTCCTCAGCTCAGTCTCTACGCTGGGGACCGTGCTGCCTGGGAGATGAAGGCTCTGGAGCCCAGGATGCCACCTTCTTCCAGGAGGACGGGGGCTTTGGAGAGACCCTGTCCCGGCTACTTGTTATACTTTAAATGACCTCAAACATCCACCTGGAATTTTAACTCTACTATGTCATCATTACACAGATATGTTTGTCTCACTTAGCCGATGAGCAGCAAGGCTCATCACAGATTTGCGGTTCGGTTGAAGAGAAGCCGCTTTGAGACTGTCAGGGGTGCACACCCTACGCAACATCCTTTCCAAGCAGCCTCCTAACTGTGGAAGTGAATGCATTCAGGACCAGGTAGTTCTCCCAACAGCTGAGAAACACCTTCCCATTATATCAGTTGGTTCAGGCAGCTGAAGTTCAGAGACGTGAAGTGGTCCATGGACACAGAGCTGGAGGGGAGGGGAGACTGTGTTACTGAGCTGCTGGGCCTGGTTGGTCCTCGGGTTTTAGGGGGATGGTGCCACCCACTGTCCTGCCCACATCCTACACATAGCCTGGTATCCAGTGTGCCCTTCACAAACATTTATCAAATGTTTTTTTTTTAAGTATCATTCTTTCCCATCCTTGAAAAAAAAAACATTTATAAACAGATATGTCAGGGGGCAACTATTCACATACTCAAGATGTCTTTATTTTACAGAAAAGCTTTACATCAGGGCTCCTTTAAATAGAACCCCCTCCCCCAGTGCATTTAAAAATGTAAGTCCATTTATAGCTCGGAACCACACGTCTTCCCGCCGTCCTCACTTGAATAAAGGGAGCGGGGGGCTTGCTCCTCATTCCCTCTCCGTCTTCCCCCAACAGCACCTGAGCACCTGCTGGATACCGGTTACTCCTCCATGAGGAGCTGGAGTTCAGAGGTCAGCATCCGGGCAGCAGCCTTCCGGAAGCACCCAGCCTCATATAAGAGGGAGAAACAGTGCCCCAGCTTCCCAGCTTGGACGAGGCTGACACTTCAAGACAATAAAGAGAAAGGTCCACTGCCTTCACTCCAGGTCTGCTAAGTAGCAAGACTTCCTTTAAAGGAGGGCAATGTGGGCCAGGCTTTGTGAGATGAATAAGAGTTCAGTGGTTAGCCATCCCCTGAGTATCAGGCAACCTTCCTAAGACTATGTTGATCTGTACGCATGGACAGGTTTCAAGGTCACCACGCTCCTGAAGTCATGACTATAGACAATCATGGCCCTGTTTTTTATGCACACGTATGTTAGTCACTTTTCTGTTGCTGTGATAAAATGCCACGACCAAGGCCACTTACAGAAGGAAGAAGGGTTTATTTGGGCTTACGGTTCCAGAGAGATTAGAGTCCATCCCCATCATGGTAGGCAGGTGTAGCGGCAAGCTGGAGCGGTGGCCGGAGCTCAAATCCTGAACTGCAAGCATGAAGCAGAGAGAAGCAACTGGGGATGGTGTGGGCATGCGGAACCTCAAAGCCCACCCTCGGTGACACACTTCCTCCAGCGAGGCCACACCTCTTAATCCTTCTAACCCTTTCAAATAGCACCACTCCCTGGTGACTAAGCATTCACATATACGAGCTTATGGGGGACATTCATATTCAAACCACCACGTGCATTCTCACTCAAACCACCAAACAGGCCACACCTGGAGCCTTACCCCACACTTTCACGCTGTCTTGGTTGGTGCCCAAAACAGTATTGTGGGGTGAGGATGGCGGAATGTGTCTATGCTTTAGGAAAGTGAGGCGCGTGTGCTGGATAAACCGTAAGCTGCAGAGGCATTGCCATGGCCCAAAATGCCAAGATGAGTCATTGAGCCCAGGTCCTTCCAACTCCTTCTTTGGGAGAACACCCACTGTTCCTTAAAAGAAATCAGCAGCCTTTGTATCTCAATCTGCAGGCAGCTCCTGAAGCAACATGACCCGGTCCCAGAGACCATTCACCCTGGCGGCTGTGCCTGTCACAGACGGTTTTCACGAGGCCTGCCAATCCCTGGTTGTGCATCGGTTTTATTGAACAAGCCCCACCCCCACTCACAAAGCTGCAGGTGACGTCTTCTCGTCTTCTCGCTACAGCATTGTTGGATTGCTCCGTTTGGTTCCCCACCGAGAACTATCCCTGGGCCGTAGACCAGGCACCAGGTGAAGCTTAAGAGGACAACAGACCACTGTTTTGTGAGAATAGAGTTGGGGACACAGCTCAGCTGGTAGATTGTTTGTCCGGCATACACAAAGCCCTGAGTTTGAGTCAGCGTAGACTAGGGGCGGTGGCCTAGCCCTTGAGATGTAAAAGCAGAAGTTCAAGGTTATCTCCAATGCACTGGGAGTTTAAGGCTAGCCTGGGCTACACGAGACTTTGTCAAAAAACAAGCCAACCAATAAACAACAGCAGAAAAAGAAAGAAAAGAAAAAAAGCCAGAATTCAAAACAAACCTAAGCTGGTCTCCTCCTTGCCCCGTCAAGCTCTCTTTCCTACAGGGTCCACACGTGGGGTCTTTGACCACCTGAGAAAGCCCAGGTATCCTTGTCCAGTCTCCCGAGGGGAGGCTGCTGGCTGTGGGGCTGAGACCCACACAGAGTTGCCGTAGTTTGAGGCAGGCCCAGGCCACAACTACCTTCCATTCTTAACTGGAGGTAGAGCTGAGGCCCACAGACAGAAGAGAGCATGGGGGAGTGACCGTCTCTGGAAGTCGGGTGTCCCCTGGAGCACTGGAGAGAAGCGAGGGGGTTTCACAGGCTGCCCACAAGACAGGGAGCTTCGGCTGTGAGCCGCAGCCTGTCCCACACCTATGAGAACTGTTTGAAGCATTGAGGAGATTTGTTCCAGGGAGAAGTGCAGGAGACAGGGCTGTGGGTCATCACAAGGTAGGGAGACAGGTTCTGCCATGAGGCAGAGCCCCTTCCTCTTGAGGTCTGAGAGCATCCCTTCCCCGACTGTCTCAAGCCTTGCAGGCTGCCAACCCAAACTCCTGTGTATGCCGTGAGGAGCAGTGCCCCCAGATGCTATAAGACCTCCAAGACTGCCACCCCTTTCCCATGGCCCACAGCCTAGGACAAGGTCACGCTCTGGAGGCTCTGACAAGTCCTGCGGTCACGAGCTTTGCAGATCTGTCCCCGGAGTGGAGGAGGCAGCAGAAATGTCACCATTGCCCAGGGACTGTCCCAGACCTGCCCTGAGGTGCTCCTTCCCTCCCTCCCCACGCACACCCTGCTTTTTTTCCTCCGCTGCTCTATGCTTGCTGCATCCGTGTGGTACAGTGTACGTTTCCTACAGGTTTTGTTGCCTCTCTCTCTCTCAGAAGAGCAGCCAAGACTGCCGGTGGTGGGGCTGTTTTACTGACTGCAGACTTCTGGGTGCTTAATAAGGAGGAAGTAGAAAAAAAAAAGAGGAAAGAAGGAAGGGGAGGGGCAGACAAAGGAACCATCTTCCCATGGTTGATGGGCAGGTGGGGGGAAGGAGGAAGGAGCATCAGGAAGGAAACAGGAAGTGAGGGAGAGAAGGAGGCAGTGGAAGGGGATGGAACAAGACAGACCGATATATGGAAATGTGTTGGTTTCATTTTAGCACAAGAAAGCCAGTGTGGTGGCTTATGTGAGGATGCTCGCATGCCTGCCGGTGGACATCAAGGAGACGAGGATGAGAAACTGCTCAATACTGGTTTGGAGAAACTGAGGACTGACTGTCTCTGACCCCTGCCGGAGAGCCGCATGTTTGGGCCATGACGATACAGGACCCCACGGACAGGACAAGGAACGTGGAGGTGTTGTGGCCTCCCTCTTTAGCCTTGCTGTGGTTTCCATTGGCTTCCATCATCTCTGCTTTGTGGCTCCAAGAGGAAGGATGTTTCCACACCTCCTGACTCATTTTCCCCATTCTGCCCTGGAACCCTGAACAGGGATTGTCCACCAAAGCCAGCTCTTGATTGGGAGAGTGACCTCCACAGTGGGTTCTGAACTCATCTGAGAGGAATGAGGGGTCTGGATTCTCAACCAGGAAGCCGTAAGGCAGGCAGAGGGGGAGATCAGGTGACTGGTGAGGTCACTGTGACCCCATAGACAGTGTCCCCCCAGTCCTTTGATCCAGTCCCCTTCCTGCCTTGGTGGCAATGGCTCAAAACACTTGCATCACCTTGACAATAGTCACTTTACAGGGCCACCTCCCACAAAGTCGTACAGACCTATGTACCCCTCTCCTCCCCTCAGAAAGAGATGAAGGGTTTTCCAGGAAGAACTTTACGTGTCTGTCTGTCTTTCCTTCCTGGTGTCCCAAATGCTCTCCTCTACTCCTCAGCTCCTCCCCTACCCGAGACGCGACTCCTGGCCTAAGCAGAGATTCCGTTCCTTCTAAGAAATATTACCTCCAAATTTGGAACTAGTGGGTGGCAAGGCCCAGGAAATTTCACCCTGGGACTGGAAAACTGCCCCCTGGCTGATAGAGAAGGGCCAGGGGGGACCCAGAAGGTTCTGCAGGACGAGGCAGGGGGCCAGGAGGGGGAGGGGAGGCCTGGTGCCCCACCCCCACCCTCCACCCTCCCGTCTACGATCTGTGGGGTCGTCTTCACTTCATCAGACACTGGAGCGGACAAGTGTGGGAAATGGAAGTGGGAGATTGACCAAACAGTGAGAGCCCCAAGAAGAGGAGGTGGACCTGGTGTGGGCGAGGAGGGGGAGAGGGAGGAACAGAAGGGGAGGAGGGAGAGAGAGCCAGGCCCAGGCTGGGGGTACAGAGTCACAGCCAGCCAGCCAGTGAGGAGGGAGGGTGTGGGGGCTGTGGTCCCCCAAGTCCCCTGGAATGAGGGAGGGTTTATCTCACCGGGAACAGCAGCTCAGCCACTGATCTAATCAAATTATTCAGCATTAAAAACTGCCGAGACATTCCAGGACTTCAGCTCCCGGAGCCCCGGCTGGGATCAAATGCTAACCAACGTCGCTGCGATATTTATTCCCACTGTCAACTGCTGGTTGCTTGTTTTCCGAGAGCTGCATACTAAACCAGAGGCCCTGGAGGGATGGGGATGAGGGTGAGGGGCTGTCTGGAAGGAGCACAAGCAGGTAGGCAGGACAAATGCCCCCTCCCAGAACCCGGCACGGGGTCCCTAACAGCCCGTCAAAATGTCCCCATCTGTCTCTAATCCCTCCCTAAATTGTCCCCAGGCCACTGCCCTCCATTCCCGTTTCAAACCCTTTTCAGGACAGTGTGCTGAGGTTTTGAGCTGAGACCTTTCCTTGGAAGTCAGCCTGAGTGACCCCAGGTGGGGGACCTGCCCTGTCTGAGCTCCTGTTCCGTCCCCGGTCACACAGGGTCCACTTGCTGTGGGTTTGAGGAGAGGAAGAAAATTATGGGAGTGGCTTGCAGAGCCTGCTGCAGAGACACTGAGAGCAGCCCTGGCTGTGTGACTTTGCCAAAGGTACCTACCCTCTCTGTGCCTCAGGTTCTGCCTCCGTAAAAGCCAACATGGTGATAAGCATCAACCCCATGGAGTGACTATCTCACGGTTAAAGAAAATCAGTGTACAAAAGGACCACAGTGAGACCCCAGTCTGTATCAGGAACAGTCCGTGTGTAACAGGGAGTGGGGGTCGGATGAAACAGGGAGCCGGTGACTGATGACAACCAGGCAGAAGATGAACCCGAGTCCGTCCTGTCAGTGGGTGACAGGGTGCTGGGGTCCCCACGAGGGGTCTCTGTAGCCACGCACAGAGCGGAGCATCCTGAAAAGTTCAAGTTCGGAGGTCATTCTTGCCCTGCAGGACGGCAGCAGCCAAGCAGGGGGACTGTGAGCCTTGGGGATGCGTGTCCCTCGCCAACTCCCCGAAGGTCACGGCAACCAGGGAAGACTAATTAATTTCTTTTGTTTTTCAGAGTTTCATTTTTTAAATTACAGACTCCCACCTCTCTAATAAATACTCAACAATTAAAGCGGTTTTTTTCCCCCCACAAAGTGTGACTTCAACATTTCAATGTCCCCCCCCCTTCCCGTCACCTTCACTGCCATAAACAGATTCGGGGAAAACTGCTTTTGACGCCCCAGCTGCCATTAGCCACTTAAAATCCCGTAATTATCATCCTATCATAGGCCCGTTAACGAGCAGTAAAAATAAGGCCTTTGAATATGGTAATTTATTCGTAAATTAGCCTAATGAGAATGGGTTTCAGACTGTTTACGCGCTGCGGCCTGCACAGGGCAGAGGCAGTGACGGGAGAGGTGCCTGCCTGAGCGGAGGGGTCCTCCCTTCGGCCTCTCGGGGTGACATTGATGGCTGTCCCCTGCTTCCACGCAGTACTGCCCACCCCGGCTGAATGGTAGTAAGGCCTGAGGACCAGGGCCCCAGCGCGCAGGGCCGGGACCCCCAGCTTTTTGGATGTGGCGCTCTTTGGGCCTCCTGTTCAGCTTTACCGTCTGTAAAATGGTGGTTCTCTGAGAAAGCCAGTGGGGTTACCATATG
>CABHPH010161779.1:27414-43148 GCA_902168325.1 Peromyscus nudipes | reverse complement strand
CTAGTAGCTGCATAGAGCCTTGTGTAAAGAGAGGGAGGTGGAGGGTGTAGGGTCATGAGATCCGACAGTTTCTCTCTTGATGAGGCTGCCCCTGGGTCTGTGCTGCCAGATCAGATCCCCAATGTCTGGGTTGGAAACCAGGTTCAAGGGCATGCTGTGAGGCTAGGAGGTCTCAGCTTCCTACCTTTCAACGGATTTGCTGGAAGATCAGAAGAAACCCCCCCCCCCTCTCTCTCTCTCTCTCTCACACACACACACACACACACACAGAGAGAGAGAGAGAGAGAGAGAGAGAGAGAGGGAGAGAGCTCACCACTCCCATCCAGTCTAATTCTTTCGAAAGAAGGGAGGCTGTAAATACTCTAAAGCGGTGATTCTCAACCTGTGGGCAGCAACCCCTCGACAAACCTCTATTTAAAAAAACAAAAAAACAAAACAAAACAAAAAAACAAAAAAACTTCATGACGATTCACAACACTGGCAAAATTACAGTTATAAAGTAGCAACGAAGTAATTTTATGGTTGGGGGTCACAGCAACATGAGAAACTGTATTAAAGGGTCGCAACACTAGGAAGGTTTGAGAACCACTGCTCTAGAGAAACAATATGCAAAGGACTCTCTTCTCCAGTTCTCTTGTTCTTAGATTCAGCTAAAAGCCTTTCCCTTCCATCTAAAGCAGCTCCCAGCCGCTCGCTCGCTCGCGTCCCCTTGGCTTTCTGTGTGTTCCCAGGTGATCTGAGATCCTGAAGCTATTCTCATCCTGTTTCCCTGGGAGTTTCAGCACTCCTGGAACAACCTGTTCCTCTCTCCTCCCGCTCTTTCCCTCCTCCCCTTCCCGTCCATTTTTGCTGTGGAGCCCCAGCTGAACCCTCCAGAGAGACACTCTCTGACTCGGTCCCCAGAGGAGAAAAGGGAGGGGGAGGAGGAGAGGAGGGAGCCACAAAGGGCGGAGGCCGGGGAGCTCAGCCAGAGAGGGGCTGCTGGAGGTTGCATCTGCTGCAAGGAGGCTTTTCTGCTGCCTGGTAACCAGCTGCCAGAACACTGAGAGAGAGAGAGAGAGAGGCTGGGAGTAGGGGCAGAGGCTTCTTGACGTCAGGACCAGCCAAGGGGATGGGGATCTGGCCAGCTACCCCAGCCAGCCCAGAGGCAGCTGGGCCCTCGGCTGGAGTGAAGCCCGAAGCAAGGCGCTGAGCGTGAGTTGGGGGTGTGGGAATCGGTTGTCTGGGGCGCAGCATGCCCCCTGCCCCTGGGCCATGGAGATCTCCCTGGTGCCTCTGGAGAACGGCAGTGCCATGACCCTCAGAGGAGGAGGGGAGGCAGGGGCAAGCTGTGCGCACACCCCCAGGGGAGAGTGTGGGTGCCTTCCGACGGCAGGGCTCAGTAATCAGTCGGAAGAACCCTCACCGAGGGGGCGAGCTACGCATGAGGATGAGGACCAGGGGGGGCGGTCTTTGCCCCCTCTGCCTCGGGAGCTGCCACAGCCTAGAGGGCCACCTGCTGAGGATGAGGAGGAAGAAGGCGACCCTGGCCTGGGCACAGTGGAGGAGGACCAGGCTCCACAGGGTGCAGCGTCGCTCCATCACCAGCGAGTCCTCATAAACATCTCCGGGCTGCGCTTTGAGACGCAGCTGGGCACCCTGGCGCAGTTTCCCAACACCCTCCTAGGGGACCCAGCCAAGCGCCTGCGCTACTTTGACCCCCTGAGAAACGAGTACTTCTTCGATCGCAACCGGCCCAGCTTCGATGGCATCCTCTATTACTACCAGTCTGGGGGTCGCCTGCGCAGGCCGGTCAACGTCTCCCTGGATGTGTTTGCAGATGAGATCCGTTTCTACCAGCTGGGGGACGAGGCCATGGAGCGCTTCCGGGAGGATGAGGGCTTCATCAAGGAAGAGGAGAAGCCCCTTCCCCGCAACGAGTTCCAGCGCCAGGTGTGGCTAATCTTCGAATACCCAGAAAGCTCGGGGTCCGCAAGAGCCATCGCCATCGTGTCGGTCTTGGTCATTCTTATCTCTATCATAACCTTCTGCTTGGAGACTTTACCTGAGTTCAGGGATGAACGGGAGTTGCTCCGCCACCCCCCAGTGCCGCCCCAGCCCCCAGTCCCCGCCCCAGGGGCCAATGGCAGCCGGGCCAGCGCCCCTTCCTCTGGCCCCACAGTGGCACCACTCCTGCCTAGGACTCTGGCTGACCCATTCTTCATCGTGGAGACTACATGTGTGATCTGGTTCACTTTCGAGTTGCTTGTGCGCTTCTTTGCTTGCCCTAGCAAGGCAGAGTTCTCTCGGAATATCATGAACATCATTGATATTGTGGCCATCTTCCCCTACTTTATCACCCTGGGCACCGAGCTGGCAGAGCAACAGCCAGGAGGCAGTGGTCAGAATGGGCAGCAGGCCATGTCCCTAGCCATCCTCAGGGTGATTCGCCTGGTCCGGGTGTTCCGCATCTTCAAGCTCTCCCGCCATTCCAAGGGGCTGCAGATTCTGGGTAAGACTTTGCAGGCATCCATGCGGGAGCTGGGGCTACTCATCTTCTTCCTCTTCATCGGAGTCATCCTCTTCTCCAGCGCCGTCTACTTCGCAGAGGCAGACAACCAGGGGTCCCATTTCTCCAGTATCCCAGATGCCTTCTGGTGGGCAGTAGTCACCATGACCACTGTAGGCTATGGGGACATGAGGCCCATTACTGTGGGAGGCAAGATTGTGGGCTCACTGTGTGCCATCGCGGGGGTCCTCACCATCGCCCTTCCCGTGCCTGTCATCGTCTCCAATTTTAATTACTTCTATCATCGGGAGACTGACCATGAGGAGCAGGCTGCCCTGAAGGAAGAGCAGAGCAACCAGAGGCGGGAGTCTGGGCTGGACACAGCGGGTCAGCGGAAGGTCAGCTGCAGCAAGGCCTCCTTCTGCAAGACTGGGGGTTCCCTGGAGAGTTCTGACAGTATCAGAAGGAGTAGCTGCCCCCTAGAAAAGTGTCACCTCAAGGCCAAGAGCAACGTGGACTTGCGGAGGTCCCTATATGCCCTCTGTCTGGACACTAGCCGGGAAACAGATTTGTAAAGAGAAATCCAGGCAGATTGGTGACCGTGGAGCTGGGAACAGGGGTGGCCCTCTGGAGCCTGGGCATCTGCTGTTTATACCACAGAGTATTTGAAGCCCACCTGATCACGATGTCTGGCTGCCTGCCTGCCTTTCTGCTTTTCACCCTTCCCACCACCCTGCCCTCTAACTTCCCCATTTTTTCCTCCTCTTTGCAGAACACCAAGGGTCACCTATTTTTAATAAGTATCACATTCCATGACGCAGGAGCTGTTGAGATGGTGGGCTCTGTGAGATGGATGTATTCATAGCCAGTTTTCTATACCCAGCAGAGGGATAACTCAAACAAAAATGAGTTTAAATAGCTCGGATCCCAAGAGAGTCATAGCCCTCCCTATCCCCGTGTTCCAAATTTACTTTACATGTGATTATATTTGTGTATGGGGCAAATATTTTTATGGCTGATGAGTGCATTTTTGTACAGCGGTGCACATGAAGAATTTTTGGGTGTGTTCTTAAGATATACTTTGAATTACAAAAGAGGTGGGGTCATCTTTTCCTAGGACACTTGGGGCCAGAGACCCTGAAAAAGATGTTCAGGTTCCTGTGCTATTGGTGCTTTGTGTCTAGGGTAGAGAATATTCTGGAAGACTAGCACATCTATTTTTTTTTTTTTTGGTTCCCCTTAAACATTTCTTGTGACGTTCTTCACAGAAACATTTTAATGATGTTGGAAGAAAACATTTGGGAATTCATTCTTTTCATTTTGATACCAGGAAATAAAATGTGACTCGGTTGGGGCAAGTCTTAGTTTTTCTACTGCTGATGTGTGTTTTGGCATGTTAATGAGTGAAGTCTGCCACTTGCTGTCTGGATTTAGAGTCAGTGCAAATGCTTCGATGGGGCTAGAAAACTAAGAAGCTCAACCTGCTCTTTCTGATGGGTCTCTCTGAGCTTAGAAGGCTGATAGATGGATTGCTTGTCTCGAGGATGTGTGACATGGATGTATTAGAGTCAGCACAGACTGTAGAAGTGAGATTAAAGGAAAGGGGTGGGGAGCCCCACCCTGCAACTGTCCTCTTGTGGTACCAGCTTGGAGTTTCTCAAGGTTGTCTTCTTTACTGTGAGTCCTAAGTCCTTCATGTTATTGTTCTCAGCAGCTCTGAGAAGCAAGCCTTATGCTCACAGAGAAGCCTATTCAGAGGAGTATAGTCTGGTGAAGGTCACTAGGGAAAATGCCTGCCTGTTCACTACCCTGGAGCCTGGTTTGGCAGAGGTGTGAGCCATGCCTTCATGGTGGGGAATATGGAAGGGTTTCCTTGTTCCAGCTAAGGGACAGCCCATGGGTTCGCCCCCATAATCCCTAAACTCAGAATGAATCTCTTTGTTCCTCTTTCAACGGGATGGTTTGTGGTATAACCACACAGCAAGTCTTATTCCAGCTTCAATTTCTCTCTGGGTTCCTGAGCTGTCTGGGTTCCTGCTGCTGCTTTTTCTAAGATACAGGCTGGTTGTTTTACAACCTCACTGGGGAACCTCACTGGGGAAGCTGCTGGGCCAGTGGTCCCTGCTTCAAGATGACACTGGGTTTTAGTGGCTAATTCTGAGAATGTGGCTGGGCCTCCCTATCACTGATTCACTAAATGCAAATTTAAGAGCTGTGGATATAAATAAGATGGGATATAAAAACCAGTTTCTGAAAGCTCAGTCACTTCTAGTCAAGAACTGTTCTGGTAGCCGATGATCTGCAAGGGAAACAGAAGGACCCAGAAGCCTGCCTCTGTGGGCTTTCAGTGCAGGAAAGCTTAGGGGGAGGAGCAAGAGGTCTGTTGGTTGACAATGTGCAGTGTGCCTAAGCAGGGCACCTGCTGGAGTCCTGCTCCACAGTGTCACCTCTGGCCTCTCTGTGCTTTGGAAGCTAATGTTTGAGATCTGGCACTGGCCTGGGAACTGGATCTGGGAGGTAACCCCTAGGGCTCCGCCTTCCCAGCAAAGCAAAACAGATGCAACAGGGATAGGCAGGGTTACATGAGGCGGGCGGGCCGTGCTGCCCTCAGATTTTGAGTTCATCTAGGTGTTTGATGAAGTATTGGCCCGTTTACAAGGACCTCATCTTTAATGTGTCCAGGGAATGGGTGCAGTGTTCCACACATGCTTAGGGACACAGTGGAGGAAATGAGAAAATCAGGACTGACTGTTGTGCCTGTGTGTGTGTGGGGGGGTGCTGGGGGTCCCCTAGCTCAGGTCTGCAAAAAGAGACCAAGATGATTTAACTAGGTTCCCCAGTCCCCTGTTCAGCCTCCTACTCGAGACGGGGACAGCAGGGGACTTTCCACACTCTCAGTGTCCCCCGTCCCGTCCCCCCCCCCGCCCCCCCCTCCGCCATTGATTCGGTTGCCTTGTGTCCAGTCACCAGGAAAGCCACCTGAGGTTCTGACTGTTGCTGAGCTATCTCTAGCCCTGTCCCATCCTCCTTTTCTCTGTGTCCTTGCTTTTCCTTGAAGAGATGAAATCAAGTGACTTCAGCCATGCTTGTTTATCCAGCTGTTTCCTCCTGGCTCCCACAGCAGGAAACCTGTCTTCTGCATGGATAAGGTGTACACAGAGCTGGGGGCTGTGCTCTGGGAGGTGAGCGCTGCATCCCCGCCCCACTTCTCTTTCACTGTTCACAGGTTTTCTTTTCCTGCTGTGGGTTTGAGGTGGGGCAAAGAGAAGAATCTTTGACTCTCTAAAAATCCCCAGCTCCTCCTTCCTTTTCCTCCGTTGGCCCAGCTAGGCTGCTCCCTGGAGGGGGATTCAAACAGTTCAAACTGCTGGTCCCTGAGGAGTTCTCCACAGAATTTGTATTGCATTATTCTGCATGATGCAACACTATCTGCCTTGGGGTGGATGGAGCAGAACTTCTTTGGGGAAGGGGCACATTGTTTTAAGTACCCTCCAGAAATGGCAAGTTTGTTTGCAATGGAGTCTGGTCCTGGATCATGCTCTTTTCTCTCTGTTGCGGGCCTACTGTCTTCCAATGTGGTGTGGGACATTGGGAACAAATGGAGGGACACCATTCCTTCTTCCTAAGGCTTCTGGACTCACAGGGAAAAAGGACCAGTCAGTGTCAAACAAAAGCAAGTCCCACAAGACAATGAGTGGTCAAGTCCCTCCTAGGGATTCCCAGATGGAATGTTGTCGTCGAGGGTCGTGAGGAGTTTGGTCTAGGCCACCGGGGATCTTCTAGAGAGCTCAAAGTGGAATTCTGGCAGCAGTCTAAAGGAAGACACTACTCTATGTCAGGTGGTGTCTTGATTTATTTAGGATTGACGGCCACAGTGCAAGCTCCAATCTTGCTAAGGGGTGTGGGGGTAGGCTTGGCTTTTATGGTACTAGTTGGCAACATTTCTGAAAGGGAGCAGTTTGAAAATGTTTTAAGTGTTGTGGGCTGAGGCAGAATCTAGCCTACTGTGGGTGTTTATATAACCATTCAGAATGTACTCCTTTACAAATGTAACATCTGCCCCTGCTGGAGAGCTGCATGTGCTGTCACTTTGGCTTAGTTGTCACACAGAGTCGCCTCTTGGGGGTTTCATCACATTTGTGAGCCCAGATCTGTTTCCCTGATGTCCCTGTATTCAGTTTTATTTGTATTTATTGCCAATGCCAGATCCTGATGTGGAGAGGGCAGTGCCCCACTAAGAAAATGCCTTTGAGAAAGACTTAGCTTTTATCTGCCACTTTGTGAAAGTTGGCTTTTGCCATCTGTCTGTGGAGCAGGTTGCTTTGTGTCAGGGAGGAGGGAGGAGATGCCACACTGGACATCTTGTCCAGGGTTTTCCTTAAGTTGCTGGCAGAATGATAAAGCCTACAAGAGTGTGGAGACGCTCCTTCCCACATTTGACATTTGACATTGCGTAGGCAGTCCAGAGGATGTTCTTCAGTGACCTTCTTCAACTGAGGTTTTTTTGCTGTGTGTGTGTGTGTGTGTGTGTGTGTGTGTGTGTGTGTGTGTGTGTGTGTAGAGAGAGAGAGAGAGAGAGAGGGAGAGGGGGAGGGGGAGGGGGAGGAGAGAGAGAGAGAGAGAGAGAGAGAGAGAGAGAGAGAGAGAGATTGGAGAGAGAGAGATTGGAGAGAGAGACTTTGAGCTGGTTCAGCCTCTATGTGCACGCTGTGTGGACGTGTACAGCATTATGCATGGATGAAGGTGTCACGGCCCCTCCTGGAGTAAGTGCACTCCAGCCCACAGACCTCCAGACAAAGCAAGACATACATTATCCTCCTTGGTGTCAAACTGTGCATCATGGATTGTTTCATCTGGAAGAGCTCTTATATGTTACGTGGTTTGTCTCACCCATTTTACAGATGGGCAAGCTGAGACCCAGAAAGAGATGATTCATACTATTTGTCCATGTGAGATTAAAATTGTTTTCCCCTGACTCCAAGACTGGATTTCTGTCTAGAAGCCTCCATGCAAGCTTCCTGCCTAGCCTCCTGAGGCATATCCTTGCCCTGTATGATTCTTGCACCCAGCTCTCTGGGACAACAACTTCTGCATACTTGTTAAGACAAATAAAGTTGTATTTATTTCTTTTCAAGCTCGGAGGGATCATGCTATTAAAGAAGCAACACTGAAACTTAACAAGGCACAGAGTCCAGACAGGAATGTGGAGTCCATGGGGACTGAGAGGAGATTCCCATGTTCCCTTACAACAGTAGAGCTCTGCTAGAGCTGAGGGCGTGGAAGGCCCAGGTGAGAATCAAAGAACGAGTTTCCAGTACCCCAGAGACACAAGTCTGGAAGACAGTGAAGAACACGTCATTTTAGAGTTAGCTAATATAGTGTCCATTTTCCTGCCCTGGGAACCTCCACTCAACTCCACTGCTGTCCCCAAGCACTCGCCCTTTGAACTGGTTGTTGGCTCCTGTCTGTGTCTTATCTTCTAGACTTGGACTGGGAGCTGTTTGGCTTAGACAGTGGTGATTTTTGACACAGGTCAAGTTCCTGTGATATGATAGTGAGAGGTCATAGCAAGTCGTTGAACACTGTGTTCTCATACTCAAAAAAAACGGAGTGTGGCCTTTTGGGGCTTTAAGTCTTTGGGTTTTACAAAAATTCATCTCCTAAAATAGGCTCCTTCAAGAATTCTTCAGCTCCATTGCTTGGTAAGCATATAAATTGTGTTTTAACCTAAGCCTGCCCTTCAGGATGCCCAAGAACCAATAATATAACACGGCAGCAATGTGACACCTATTACAAAATCCCACGTCACTCTATTTGGAAACCCAAGAGCTGATTAGCAGCTTTGTCTCTAACAACTGTCCCCTTGGTAGTCTACTGTAACAACAGATCACTCCTGTCTGGATGGTGCCTCAGAACCCCCACCACTGACAGGAGAGTCCAGTGTCTGTGTGTTTTTGGCTTCTCTTCCAAGCTCCACTGAGGCCACTTCCATTGTTAAGGTGGACATCACCTAGGTGACTGAGGCAAATGGTCCGATTTGCACTCGGGAGCTACCACATCCAGCTGCAATCCAAGCTGAGTGTCTATCCTGGGCAACTGACATTTGCTGACACATCTCTCCCTCTACCCAACTCCACTGATTATGCAGTTGCTATTCGCTGTTCCTCTTTGGCTGAAGTGATGTCACCTCTGAAGTCCACATCATCTGGGGTGGAGTCATCTATGGAGTCACCTCCTCAGATGGTCTTTCTGCTTCTCTTTCACATCTCCAGGCTGCTCTGCCTGTAACCTTCAGAACAGCTCCTGTCATCACATCAGTCCAGCGCTCCCAAACTTTGGTCAGTGCCCCAAGCCCAACTTTGAAAGCTCCCCAGAGTGTGATGCCAAATCCCTCCTCCCCATGAAGCTGTCACAAGTCTCTCTGGTCCAAAGTCATTCTCCTTCTTTGGTGTTTCCTTCACAAATGTATTCTATCTACCCGTGGGTGGCTGGTGGCTTACCTGCATCTCTTCAACACAAATTCAAATTCCTTCTTAGGAGCAGACTATAACTCACCACCCTCTGTGGGATGTCTTTCTGTATGCTGTGAATATGTGTTACTCTGATTGGTTGATAAATAAAGCTGTTTGACCAATGGTGAGGCAGAATAAGGTTAGGCGGTACATTCCAACTAATGAGGGAGGAAGAAGAAAGGCAGAGGGAAGGGAGATGCCAGCTGCTGCCAAAGGAACAACAACATGCCAGCAGACTGGTAAGCCATGGAACATGTGGCAAAACATAGATTAAGAAATACGGGTTAATTTAAGTGTAAGAGCTAGTCAGTAATAAGCCTGAGCTAATGGCCAAGCAGTTATAATTAATATACGCTTCTGAGTGATTATCTTATAAGCAGCTACAGAACCATGGGGGCTGGGCAGGGACAGAGAAAACTTCTGACTACAGTACATACTCAAGCTTTTTTTTTTTTTTTTTATAACACTGACTTCTTTTGACTCAAAATACAATTACTTCCAGGCTCCTGCACAAACATTGTCTTTGAGAAAGTAATGCCCTTGGCATCCATGCAGCTGTGGGAGAATGGCATTCATTCCCCAGTCATTTCCCTTTGCTCTGCCCTGTGTACCAAGGATGCAGTCCAGGTGGATGTAACATGTCTTGTGAACTGAGATTTCTGGGAGTCATAAGGACAGTTATGAACAAGGACTCAGGGCAGTGCTCCAGAGACCAAGAGGGAGCTACGGAGTAAGGATGGAAAGTCAGCACCCTGATGATGGGGAGAGTGATCCAGTCTGGTTTGCCAAGGACAACCTAGGCATACGTGTTATCATGAGCACTCAGGAGGAGGTAGAAGTAACACGGAGGCGCCATTTTCTCCTTCTGCTGTTATCAGCTCTATTTTGGGAGCCCCGAGTCACTTGACTTGTTTACAACAATAAAAGCAGTAGCAGTGCCCAGAGAGCCAAGCTCAGCCGGGCCCCACAGATGTTCTAAGGTCCCCTGTGCCAGCTGCTGGGCTGGATGCTGGGATTTCAGTCTAAACAAGATGTTCTGTGGCTTTAATCCATTCCTACAGCCACGATCCAATCCTCAGATTAAGACTTGGTAACACAGTAAGCAGTGAAAGAATATCAAATTCAAAACACAACTGTACCAGCCGGCATAGCCAAGAAGACCCCAGAGTTCTACGGCTCAGGCACTGCTTTGTTGTAGTTGTTGTTGCTGTTGTTGAAATGTCAAATGTCAAGTTATTTTTCTTTTTAGTTGGCACTGGGCACTCAGGTTGACATTTAAATTTTTTAAAGTTTATTCTTGGACAATTTCATTTACACACACACACACACACACACACACACACACCATATGTAGCTATACTACTGAATAAAATGACTTGCCTTCCCCTTGCAGCCTTTGGCTGCCAAAAACTCTTTAGCCAGGAGTGAGGCTTTATGAGCCCACCCCACCCATGCTGGAATGTTTGCAGGCTCCATCTTGTACAGGTTTTGTGCAGGTAACCACAGCCACTGGGAGTTCTTGAGTATGTTGGCTATACCATCTTCAGAAGACAGCCTTTCATAGCCTTCTTCTCAAAAAAAAAGAAAAAAGAAAAAAGAAAAGTTATTTTATGCATATGAGTGTAAGCCTGAGGGAATCAGAACAAGGCCTCAGAGTTCCTGGAACCCCAGTGTTACAGACAGTTGTGAGCTGCCATGTGGGTGCTAGGAATTGAACCCAGGTCTTTGGGAGAGCAACCAGTACTTTTAACTTTTTTTTTGTTTGTTTGTTTTTTGTTTGTTTTTCAAGACAGGGTTTCTCTGTTTCTTTGTGCCTTTCCTGGAACTCACTCTGTATTCCAGACTGGCCTCAAACTTACTGTGCTTTTAACTTTTAACTGCTGACCCATCTCTCCAGCCTCGCATATTCCTCTTTGAGTTGATTTTTGCTGGATACATCACACATTGGGCACCAAATGTCGCAAAGTGTTGTGGCACGGGTGTGTGGGTTCAAGCAGATCCGTGGAAAGAAGACTCAGAGGCACCTTAAGAATGAATTTAGCCTTTTACGGCTGCAGGTGGTTCCAGTCTCTAAGAACTGAAAACTTTCCCTTCACCGGGGCATTTTTATTTTTCTCGATATTTACAGTTTAGCTAGTTGATTTCCATATGTTCAAAACAACCTGAAAGAAGCTCCCAATGATACAACGCCAGTTCAAATTCCCTGATTCATCAAGTACCACAGTTTTCTGTGTTTTCTGAACCAAGTTTTGCATAGGCCTCTGTATCCTTGGGAGACTCTCAGACAAGATTCACATAGAGAGCAACAAGAGAAACAAAAGGTGTCTGCTAAACAAAAGATGGATTAGAGCTAGGTGCTACTCTCTAGAGACAGGACAGGTGTAGCCCAGCAGGAATGACACCACAGGTACAGACCTTATGGTCCCATTCTGACTTAGCCACATCAGGGGTCCTTATCTGGGTGGCTTTGCAAGTGGGGAATGGATTCCAGATGGGAACATCTGGCAGTCACTGGAACAGAGCCTGAAAGGAGTGAGAATCTCCTTGAGCTGGACAGAGGCCTTGCTCTGCAGTTTTGAAAGAGGCCATTCTCTAGGGGGAGCCTGGGCTGAAGGTGAAGTCTGCTCAATCATCTGTTTATTATTTAACTAAGTGAATTAAAGCTCTCTTGTCTCTAATGATTGGTCTGAGCCACCTTCAGACTGTGGGCAGCAGGAGAGTATCATGACAAGGTATTGTCAGAGATGAGGGAGTCCAGCCATAAACAAAGGAAAAACGTCACTGCAGTGGAAACTGCATATGTGAGAATTGTGTGATAATGAGATGGAGAAAAGACTGGCTATGAACTCAGTAGAATTTGTAAGGAAATGTAGGTGTGCATATATTTGGAGAAGAGATAGATAAATGTTCAAGGGGCCACTTTTGGTGTGTACAAGTAACCAGGAGATGTTACCATTGCCCAATTGAGGGTTCTCTTTGGGAAGCAGATTCATAACCAGTCCTTGGAGCTGACTCAAATGTCAAGTTCCTATTGCACTTCAAAGGACTAGTACTTATTCACACTGTGGTGTGAACTGGTTAAGTCAAATACAACCAAGCATAATCAAACACTTGGGGGAAATGTGGCTTTCAGATTTGGGATGGCGGAGGCCAAGCCTGGCAGCAGGCTGCCTAACAGCAGAGCAGACGAAGGGCTGGGGCTTAGAACGTGGAGTCTCCAGAGGGCAGCTGTGTCCAGGAGGTGGAGGACAGAAGGGTTGGGGGTCAGGGATTAAGAATGGAAGGCAATTAGGAAGGGAGGCAAAAGAGGATGCTGGATGTGATCGCTGATATTGGTGTTAACCTGACACACCCGGGAAGAGGGAACTTCAGTTGAGGAAGCGCCTCCGTCAGACTGACTTGTGGGTGTGTCTGTCAGGGCATCTTCTTGATTGCTACTTGGTGAAGGAGGGTCCAGCCAACTATGGGTGGTAGATGGGCCTGGGCCATATAAGAAAGGTAGCTGAACATGAACCTGGGGGCAAGCTAATAAGGAGCATCCCTCCACGATTCCTGCCTTTGCTCCTGAATTGTCCAGAGAGATGCATCCATCAGTGAAGCACCTTGGTTAAATGAGTGGTGTTTGGGCTCAGGTGGAGCTGAGTTCAAATGCAAGAGATCTCTTTCTAAATGGCCTCTGGTAAAAACAATTTTTCCCAAGTGTGAAACAGGTCCACAGCAGGGTTCCTTTTAGAATTGTCACAGAGCAAACCAGTCTTGGGATCTGGCTCTGTACTAGAAGCAAGGCCTAGATTTCATCAAGTGCCAGTTCCACCTCAACACCAGAAAATAAAACAACTAAACAATAAAATAAATCACATAACTGTTTGTCAGGCAGGAAGCCTTCAGCGAAGGTGAATTCTTGTTAGGATTACAACACAAAACTCCAGGAAGAGATGCCTGGAAGCTGCATTCAAAGCCATACCATCAAATTCAGCTCATTCAAACTCACTAATAGCCAAACCAGTCACAACAGGAAACAAGACACCTGGGTGGGCTAAAGGAGGCACCGAGATTGTGGATCTGAGAGACAAAAAAGGAAGGGAGGGGAGGGAAGGGAAGGGAAGAGAAGGGAAGAAAAGGGAAGAGAAGGGAAGAGAGGGGAGGGGAGGGGAGGGAAGGACAGGGTAAGAACATAGTTTTCAGTGTACAGGAGGGTTTGTTACTGGGGTATGGAAGACAAACAGATTCATAGCCATTCTGACTGTTTCTAAGTTTTAAAATACAGACCATGATCTGTAGAAGGGAGCCGGGGACTTCACAACAGTCTATGGCTTTGGGACAGAAGTGACTAGGAGCAGCCACTATGGCTCCTTGGGCCCCTGTGCCATTTATCACTTATCAGTACTGAGCTCCCAGGAGCTTGCTCTGCTCAAGCAGAGACATTGGCTAACAACTCCAGTCAGGGAAAGCCAGGGTGTGTTTTGACAACCAAGAGTTTTCCTTGCAAGCTGTCTGGGCTCCCAGGTAGCTCAGGAGAGTGTCAGCTGCTAAATCAAGGCTGTCATTCTCAAGGACTTTCCCTTGGAGAGTACATGTTGACACTCTCCAAAGGCTGATAGGAAGTGTCCTTCAGCTCTGGGAAAGTAGATGGTCAGCTGAATGCAGAGCTGGCTTCATCTTTGTTTATTCGCCCCCCCCCAAAAAAAAGAAAGAAGGAAAAAAGAAAAAAGAAAAGAACAAAATACCCAACTGTAGACGAATTGCTAAATGGTCTTATTAAATAAAAAACATGGAGCCAGATATAGAGGTGAAAACCTGAGAGATCAGAGAAATAGGAAAAGCCATAAGCTTAACTTCACCTCATCAACTCTGTAACTTCCAAAGAGAGCTACTTCCTGTATACCCACACCTGTATGCCTTTCTGTTCTGTTCTCTCATTGGCTCTCTCAGCCCAGCTACATCACTTCCTCTTCCTGCCCAGCTCTGTCACTTCCTGTCTGTCTCTACAGACCTCCAGACCTCTTTGGTTAGTGCTGGTATTAAAGGCGTGTGTCACCATACTTAGCTCTGTTCCGCAGTGTGGCCTTGAACTCACAGAGATCCAGACAGATCTCTGCCTCCCAAGTGATAGGATTAAAGGCGTGTGCTACTATTGCCTGACTTCTATGTTTACTTATAGTGGCTGGCTTTTTCCTCTGATCCTCAGATAAACTTTATTGGAGGACATAGTATATGGGGGAGGGGGGGGACACACAATACATCACCACAACCAACCAAACAAAAAAACAAAAACAACAAAAAGACCCAGATAATTTGCTGCATAAATACCTGGAAATCTCAAAAACTCTCTCCTGAATATTGCTAAGAAACCAGCAGAGAGCTAAGTGCTGCAGCAGGGGTTGGGGAGCAATACAGTGAAAACTCCAAGATCGCTTTGAGATACTAGTGTTCCACAAAGATTCTGGAACTTACTGCTGCTGTAGGCATCACTTGCTGAGCATCTAATGTGCACCCTGTGTCGCTGGAGACCCTTCATAGACATCGCCCTCCATCACTAAGATGATGCTGCAGTGGTGCAGAACGTATGAAAGTTAAAGGCTGTGGTGTGCACCCTAAGCCCCACAGTTCCGCATTGATGGAGCTGCACTGAAACTCACATGCTTGTGCCTGTAAACTGTGTGTATCCTTCCACTGGTGTCCTGTGAGAGCTGAACTTGGAGGCTGGAGACGGAGTTAAGTAGAAAACTGGCAACAGTGGCATATATATATATATATATATATGTCTGAGGCAGGAGCCTTGGACAAAGTTCCAGCAAGGAGCAGGCAGAGGAGGTTGTTGCTAACCCACCAGCTGCTCTACCCAAGTACCATTTTCCATTCTTTCTGCACAGCTTATCACAGCTGCTGGTGTCCCCAGCATAGCTTTTGTTAGGTACTCTGAGCAGCTCCCACCAGGCCTATGGCAGGTCTCCTTGAGACCAAGGCTCACCACCTTGAACCAAGCTTACCGGGCTTGCTAGCCACAGCAGGTTAGAGCAAGCATATTTTCCTCAGCTGAAAAAAAACAGGCTGACCACATGCTGTCACCATTTTTAAAAGTGCTCCTGGTAATTATAGAAGCAACTTGGACATTTCAGACTATCAATTATTTCCTCTTCCCCATTTGGGAAAGATGAGATGTTGTTTACTCTTTGAGATAGGAGTCAGCTTTCCAGTTCTGTGAGAACACCTGTGACAAAATACTTAATGGTAAACCATTCACAAGAGGGAAGAAGGTTTAGTTCTATGCTTCCTGAGGTTTCAGTCCATGGCTGTTTGGCCTGGGGGTTGAGGCCTACCGAGATACAAATCATCACAGAAGCATACTCACTTGATGGAGTCCAGGAAAGAAAATGGGAGAGGGTGGGGGGCAGGAACAAAGTACCCCTTTAAAGATATACCCCTAATGACCTGTGTCCTTCAATTAGGCCTCATCTCTTACAGGTTCCACCCCCTTTCGTTAGTCCATCAAGCTCTGAATCTAATTATGAGGTCATGTCACCCACGATCTAACTACCTCCCAGTAGTTCTGTGTCTTTTGGAAGGGACATTTAAATCAAACCTGTAGCAACATGGGATCTGAAGTCAAACATTCCAGAATATACGTATCTTCTGCTGGAGAACTGCCCACTTACGGAAGTACAGATAGGATTTTACATCCCCCTTCCATATCCTGATTCCTTGGTTTGGGTGAGTGTCCCCCTGTGATCCAC
>CABHPH010161779.1:439-27404 GCA_902168325.1 Peromyscus nudipes | reverse complement strand
TCCCCCTGTGATCCACGTGTTAAAGGTGGGGTCCTCCCCCTGTGATCCACGTGTTAAAGGTAGGGTCCTCCCCCTGTGATCCACGTGTTAAAGTAGGGACCTGTGGCGGCACAACTGAGAAGTGATGGGGATTTAAGAAGGTCAGGTCTAGTGGTAGGGTCTTAGACCACTGAAGTTATACCCTTAAGGGAAATAGGAGACTCCAGTCTCTTCTTCTTTATATAGACTTATGACCTCAGCATTTGGCTTTGTCACATGCTTCTGCCATAAAGTGACACCCTGGTAGGGGGATGGAGGCAATGGGGCCCCTCAGTATTGAACTGGGAACTGTATAATGATAATCCCAAATAAATGTTTTCTCTTTTGAAGTGAATTGCCTCAGGGGTTTATCATAGCAGCAAAAAGCAAGTTAACATTCTCTACAGAGGCTTGTGAGAAGGGCTGCAAGGCTGGGTCACTTTGAATAAGAGACAATAGTTAATGAGTCGATTTTGGGTTTCAGTGAGTACCCCTAATCTGGATGACACCCCTATGCAGCTGTGTATGTGATGTCTGGGTGTTGAAACTGGGGAAAGTGGTGGTGCCGAGTGGTCAGAGAGTCCCATTCTTTTCACTCCTGAGAGATATTCTCAACCAAGAGACACTGTGCCCACTTGAACTGCCAACAGGGCTCAGGAGTTCCTACCACCAGACAGCTACTGAATCAGACGCTGACTGAGTTGGAAGGTGTCTCAGAGCCAAATTCTCAAGTTTCCATCTAAGAATCATCTGGGTGCTCCTGAAAGAATCTGAGCTTCTAGAGCATCTCTCAGAGCATACAACAAATGCCTACTGGATTTTTTTTTCTAATACTGTACCCCTATGATCTGTTATAGGCAAAGATCCCCAGGCCCTTCACCCAGATTCCTTCAATAATCTCAATATGCTGTCCTGTCTCTAGTTCTGACTCTAGATACAGCCACTACTTTCTTTTGACAATTCTCCTTGAAGAATCTTACTATTTTTTTTTTAATCTCAACTTTCAGAACTACCTCCATGGGTAAGTATAAGGTGTGGGACCCCTCTCCTTACATCATGCAAAGGACAAAATTAAAGCTGCTGCTGCAGTAAGTGGTACTTAATCTTCGTTGGCTAGTCAGCCTATCTGGACTACAAACAACTCCCAGCATTGTGAAGCACACCTCTTGGTATGTCTATGAGCATGTGTGCAGACAAGACTAACTGAAGAAGTAAGACCTACCCTGAAAGTAGAAGGGACCATCTCATGTGTTGGAGTCTCAAACCGAAAATGGGATGGGGGCTGGGAGCACTTCAGCTGGGCATTGAGCCCTGGCATTCTCCTTTATTTGTTTTCTGGTCTACCATATGTGAGCAAGCAAACACATGCTCCTGCCACCACACTAAGGGCCACTCCCATCACCATACTTTGTCTATCATGATGGACTGTATCCCCCAAACTGTAAGCCAAAATAAATCCCTCCTCTTTGAGTTGTTTCTTGTCTAGTCTGGAATTGGATCACAACACACCCACCATCTACAAGCAACTGTAGTTAGAAATTTTTCATTAATCACTTATATTTGCCAGAGACTATTTTAAAAGTTGTATGTACTATTCAGTTTACTCCCCAGGACACCCCTGTGTGGCACTACTTTAATAATCACTTAGAACTAGAAAAGGAGGCAAGAGATGTGTACTTGCCTAAGACTCCATAGGAAGGAAGCTGCAAAGCTAGGGTTCAATTCCAGGCAATCCACCCCCAGAGCTGGCACCAAGCTAATCCACATCCTAAACTCCTTCTCTCTTGTCATGTCATAATGAAGACAAGTTCATCTGTTCAATAAACATTCACTGAGTGCCTGCTCTCTGCTGGGAAAGACCACATGGTATCTGACTTTATATAGCCCAGTCTAATGTGGGAGAAAGACATAGATCACATGGTTCTACAGAGCTTTGTGAAATGACCTGATGAAAAGGCACTAAAGGATCTACTGTGCCATGGGAATGTCTATTAGGACATTACCTGCTCAAATAGATCAAAGGTATGGGTCTTCAAGATGCTGTATGATGAGGTCCTGTTCTGCAAGGCCTTCTGTGGCCACTCTTTTTGGGAACTCCTTGGTCTCAGTCTAGCTACAGGAGCCTTGGGTGGAAGGAGAATAGGGCAGGAGAATGCATCATGCAGCCCATTGGGCAACTGCTCTTCTCTATCCCTAAGGAGATGACTTGGGAGGATCGAAAGGCCTGAGCCCTGGAGGACACCATGGAGGCTCATTCTTCCCAAAATCAGAACTCAGAGTCAGATCCTCTGTAGTCAGAGAAAGTTCCTAAAAAAAAAAAAAAGTCAACCATATCCAGACTTCCATAAATGGGTGTCAGTCACAGACTGAGCCAGCACCTTGGGTTATACTTAAAGCAGACAGAGAAGGTGGAAGATTGTGTGGAGCTGGGGTCCCACTGGCCTATTTGGAAAGGCCTGTGCATCTGGTACTCCTTCAGTGGCAAAGTGGGAACATGCCTAGGGTCCCTGATGCTGCCTTACAGAACAGCATGGAATGTCACTGTTGGGGAGGAACATGTAGACAAATTTCTAAACAGTCTTATTAAATAAAAAAACACAGAGCTCAGCACAAATAAAATATCACCACAGGGATACAAACTCAGGGGCTGCACTTTAAGTTTCTGCTTTTATTTTGTTTGAGGTTTTATGAGATAAGGGCTCACTATGTAGCCTAGGTTGACCCCAAACTCCTGGCAACCCTCCTGCCTAAGCTTCTTAAATTCTGAGATTATAGACATGTATCACCTGGCTTATGTCTGAAGTGTTTTATCACTGGGTGGGGTGTGTTAATTGGAGAGGGAAAGGACAGGGCTTCTTTGTCACCTCTGAAGAACCATGGTGGAGGCCTCCAAAGGAGGTCTCTGGGCTCTTTCCTCTGAAGGAGATCTCTGGGCTCTTTCTTTCTAAGGAGGTCTCTGGATTCTTTCTTCCTAAAGAGGTTTCTGGACTCTTTCATCCCAAACCATCTGAGTTCCCAGGAATTAGTGACTCGGAAAATTAACTAATTTCATTCGCTGCAGTTCCTCAAGGAAGAAAATAACAGTCCAACCATGGACTTAGAGGAAAAAACAATGTCCAGAAACTTGAGTGAGTGTTATCCGTGTGTAGGTTGTGGAGAACAAGAAAGAGACACTGTCTCAAACATTGTGGAAAGTGAGGAATGACATTTGAGATTGTCCTCTGACCTCTGCGTGTGCACCATGGAGTGGGCATACTCTCACTCCCACATGTGAATGTACACACACACATGCACACACATGATATATGTATACTATCTCATACATTACACATGTACACACACATCATATGCATATATAAAATCTCACACACATCTACACACACACACACACACACACACACACACACACCTTAAATATAAATAGTGTATCTCCTCTAAGCTGTTACACATTCCAAGCTTTCACATCATGATTCTGACAAACAGCACTTTTAGAAGCATGATGTGAATGGTGCTCCTTGAAAAGCTGATGCAGTACTGTGAAAGCACAGCTAATAAGCTAAGAAGCATTTCAGTCTACAGTTTCGATCTATATTCCATAAAGCTATTGCATCAGAAAAACACTAACGTGAAGCAATGTATTAGTAAGGCCAGGTTAGATGCTGCTGCAGTAATAGAAGAATTCAAGTTCTTACTAACTTCATCTGCACCTTAGAAAATGGCAGACTGCTTAGTTTATGCCAGTCACTTGGGGACCAACAGCGACAAAGTAGTCTCTGATGGTTAGTTCTTGATAACTTGGCACAAACCAGAGTCCTCTGGGAAGATGAATATCAACTGAGAAATTGCCTCCATTAGACTAGCCTACAAGCATGTCTGTGTGACATGTTTTTGACTAATGGTTGACATAAGAGGGTCCACTGTAGGTGATACCACCCCAGAGCAGGTAGTCTTGGGCTGTATAACAAAGGGATCCGAGTTAACCATGGAGAACAAGCCAGTATGCTTACAGTAAGCAAGCTATGGTTTCTGCTTCAGTTCCTGCCTTGAGTTCCTGCTCTGGACTCCCTCAATGATGCTCTGTTACCTGTAAGCCAAACAAACCTTTTCCTCTCCCAGGATGCTTTTGGTCCTGATATTTGTGCAGCATCAGAAACCAAACTGGGACACAGCCACTGTCTTGTACATCCGGAGTCATCACATCAAAGGGAGAGAGCTCTGAAGAGCCTTGCCTGGGTAATTATGTATGTTTGCTTAGAGATGATACACATCATTTTTTGCTTCCAACTTACTAGCCAGAACTAGTCACATGGCCTCTGCATCCCACGAATGACCCCAAAAGAGTGATCTTTCCCAGAAGGTCAGAAACACGTGACAACAGTGTGGGGGTATTGTGTTCCCCAAAATATTGTGTATGCTAATAAACTTATCTGGGGTCAGAGAACAGGACAGCCACAATATTAAACATAGAGGTTAGGCAGTGGTAGCATACGCCTTTAATCCTAGCATTCCAGAGACAGAAATCCCTCTGGATCTCTGTGAGTTCAAGGCCACATTGGAAACGGCCAGGCACGGTGATACACACCTTTAATCCCAGAAAGCCACACCTTTAATCCCAGGGAGTGGTGGTAGAAAGCAGAAAGGTATATAAAGCGTGAGGACCAGAAACTAGAGGCATTTGCCCTGGAGAGGCCTTTGCCCTGGAGAGGCCTTTGGCCTGGAGAAGCCTTTGGCCTGGAGAAGCATTTGGCCTGGTTAAGCTTTCAGGCTTCTAGCAGCAGTTCAGCTGAGGCCCATTCTGGATGAGGACACAGAGGCCTCCAGTCTGAGGAAACAAGATCAGCTGAGGATCCAGCGAGGTGAGATAGCTGTGGCTTGTTCTGTCTCTCTGACCTTCCAGTGTTCGCCCCAATAACTGGCCTCAGGTTTGATTTTATTAGTAAGAACTTTTAAGACTCATGCTACACAACAGGAATCACTGCTTCCAACCAGTAACTGAGAGCTGAGACGATCAGAACACAAAGGCACGAATCTGGTGGTAGCCAGTGTTTAGAGCATCCACCTTCTGAGCTGTTACTGAGCTGAAGTGAGTCTTCTGTTTACTGGACACACATGTGACTTATTGAAGTTGTTCTCAGTGTCATGGAAATTGACTATAAGGGTCTCTCCATTTTCATTTACTGACTCTTAGGTTTATAAAATCTCAGGGTCTTGAATTTTTGAGGCAGGGAATGAATCCAGAGAGAGGGAGCTAAGAGGCCACAGAGACACAGGACATTTGGGGCCAACCTAGGACCAGAACCTAGGACCAGAATCTGGCTCTCCTCCTTGGACTTCGTTCATGCGAATCGACGTCATATTTACTTCAGCTGTTTCTCCAGAACCAGATGTTCCCACTTTGTGGCTCTAGCCCTGTTGCTATTTTTGCTGAGACAGCTGGCTCACCTCACACAATTCACCGGTATCACTCCTTTCATCAAATAATGGGATGCGTGTGCAGCGAGACCAACACACCCAGGCTTGTGGTCTAGTTCCCCACGGAGTGGCCCTGTTTTCTAAAACACAAGTTCATTTGACAGGATGGGTGGCCCACCAACCTTACAGGGGGATGTGACTAGGCATGGCTGTTGGGCCGTGCATAGGGAAAAGTTCAGGTCCTTCTGTTTCGGTTCAAGTCATGTTTGTTACTTGATTAAATACTTCTTCACTAACAGTCATGCACCTGTGCCAGGCGATGAACTCCAGAAGAGCTGGGACTGTTTTATTCAGTCCAGCTACTGCGCACCTGGGATAATTTGTGATGTGAAGGATTGCTTACCATGAACCACACTTCTGGTGGGTGTTGATGACGTTATCCTGTCATATAGGAGCTTTGCTGAACAACTGTTGTCCCATTTCCAGATGTGTAAACTGAGACCGAATGGTGGAAGCTATATAGCTAATATGTATATGGGACAGGGTTCAATCTGGACCCTCTGAAGAGTCTTTCTACAGAACCATGATGTCTTAACGTTTTGGCCTCTGTTTTTCTGCATCTTTGGTAGCCTATCTTCATCCTAGTCTTTTGGACCACAATGATGTCTCTTCTGCTCCATTTGATGTTCTCCAAGCCCTCCATGTTTAATTCTCTTTGAACAATTCTTATCATCGAATGAATTTCCTTTTTCAATACAGAGGTCAAACACAGGGCTTCCTGCGAGCAACTTAGAGTATGTCGAACCCAGTCCTCAAGGGATTAACAGTTATCATATGACCTGTGGTTTTTTTTTAAGTTATCTCAAAAGTAGAAGAACTTTTTTTTTTAATCACAAAACCTATATGGTTGAGACTGTACTTTTGATGACAAACGTCAGATTTTGCATCATATGATGCTGTATTGTTCCAGTGTAAGTTCTATCATTTTGTTCTTCAAAGGGTCCCCTTTCCTCCAGACAGGTGTCACCACCTATTGTATACTGAGATGTCTCCTGACTGGTCTCTGTGGAGGGGAATTTAAATTTTAGTGCCACGCTGGCAGGCAGCGAACAGGGGTGTCTTGTGTGTGACGCCAGTGAGATGTATGTGGGACTCATAGGTGGACTCTGAACTTGGGGCAGTGTGTGTTTCCCTTGTGAGACCTGCACCCAGCTCAGGACGTTGTTAGTGAAGCTTGACAAAGTTGAGCCTTTTTGTGCTTCAGAAAGCACACTGTTCATTATAAGGGGGGCCACAAAAGGGCTAAGGTTAATAATAATTACAATAATGGTTTCCATCACCTCTGTTGAGTAAAAGGTTAAGTGCATGCCTCGCTGCGGCCACCAGTGTCCCGTGTGCTCATCAAGGGGAAATCCATGGTGGTGGTGGGGTGGCATTTTTTAGTTTTTCTTTACAGCAGTGTAAGCAGCCCTTCTCAGCTGAAGGGCCTTTCTCTGCTGAGACTGGCCTGTGTTTATTTGTATCCAAGTCAGTTTCCCCAACCATGAAAGATGTCTCCCTCACTTGCCTCCCATGATACTTTAACCTTATGCCTGTGTTATAAGCACACACATGCAAGTCTCATGTCCTCCGGGAGCCACAGGCTTAGTCTCACAACCCAAGTATCTTTGTTTTTTCTGTTACCTAGGAAAAACATGTCGTTCAGAGAAGTGGATCATAAATCACTGTTGAAAACATTACAAAATTTAGACGTAACAGCATTGCCATTATAGGCCTAGAAACATTGCAGAAAGAGTCAGCCAAGGACTTAGTGACAGGAATCTCCTGGTCCTGGCTCTGAACCCTTTCTGCAAGGGGAAGCTGGCGACTGAACAGGCTGAGGACCCTCTGGAAGCATGTTTCCTTATCATGTAAGTGCTGATGGGCTATGGCTGTGTCGCAGTGGAAGAGCGCTTGTCTAGTCTGGGAGAGCTCCAGCCCAGCACTGTAAAACTAAAACCTAAATCCTAATCACAACGCTCACTGAAGTTCCTGTCTTCACTCAGACGAGAACTGTAGTGACGGCAGCAGAGGCTGGCAGTGACTCGGGCATCAGGCAGAGATTTTCGTCTAGAGAAGCTGCTGCTGATGTATAAGAAGGGCATCCTGGTCAAAGCTGGAATTAGCTCTTCGACAACAGACAGGAAGCACGGAGTTCTACCTTTGTGGTCTCTGATAGTTTCACAGGAGTTTGGGGTAACAGGTCACTCACTGAAATTGAATATTAGACAGTCAACCCCAAAGGATGTGGGTGAGAAAATGGAACCTTTTTGGAGACCCTAGTCTGAAACCCCAGGGAAAGCCACCATGATGGGGCTGGAAGGCAGGAAGCAACTTGAGTGCACACGTGACTGTGTGTGTGTGTGTGTGTGTGTGTGTGTGAGAGAGAGAGAGAGAGAGAGAGAGACAGAGACAGAGACAGAGACGTAGATACAGAGAGAGACAGAGAGACAGATACAGAGACACAGAGAAAGACAGAGACAGAGAGACAGAGACTGAGACAGAGAGAGACAGAGAGACAGGTACAAAGACACAGAGAGAGACAGAGACAGAGAGTGTGTGTGCTCCTGAAGTCAATTAAACCCCATATCTTGCTTTACTTTTCTTTGTAAAAAATTTTGGAGACACACCCTCCCATTAAGCAAAGCTGATATGGGATTAAAATGTGTTCACAAATCTAAATTGACAAGGTTTTCCAAAGGCGAAATGTCAATACTGCATGTCCTCATCACTAACAAGGACACCCCACCATTTCAGAGGGAGGAAATTCTGGGCTTCAATTCTCCCTTTGTGACTTCCTTGAGCAGCTGTTAATCTCAGTGAGTTTAAGTCCTTGCCTTCCGAAGAGGTTAGCGGTCTTACCTCAGGGAGAGCAGGGGATGCAGGGAAGTGGTCCATCTCGGTCTGGGGCCTTCACAAACCGTCAGGCAGCTCTCTCCTGCTGACTACAGCTCTTGTTGCTATGCATCCACTCTGCTGGTCTTGGGGGAGGGAGCTGAGGAGGCAGCTGTGGGGTAATGGTTCTCAAGGGGGAGCTGTCTTGGTGGTGATGTTTAGACATCAGCCAGTGGGGGGCGGGAAGCGAAGGTGGCATCCTTCATCTCTTCGCTGACCTGCAGTGAGTTTTCTGGCCACTCATTTCCACTTTCAGAGGCTGTTATCTCAGGGGAACAGGGGTGCAGCAGAGGAGGTGGCCCTCAGGGTAAGTTCAGGTACCCACCTCAAGAGGAGCGTTCTCCTTCCTACAAGTAAAACGGGAGTTACTTATGGCAAGAGGCCAAGGACTGAATCTGAAACCTAGATGATAGAGCCAGCAGGACTAGAGATCTGATTATAATTTAGATTCTTAGAGCCACTGGGGAGAAAGGGTTCATACTTTATAGTCCATTTACTAAATGCCCAAGATTGCCTGTGCATATGGTATGGCTGATAGATAGATGGCGAGTCTAATGCTCCTGTTTGACACAGCACTCTCTCTTGTCTGTCCAATAGATACACACATTTGAAAATCATAAGTCTTCTTCTCCTTCCTGTGCCTTTCCCTGCTTCATCAGAAAACTGGTTATGAATTATTAATTACCACATTATGGTTTCATTGTGAAATGTCCTCATAGGCTCATGGGTTTGAGCACTTGGTCCCCAGCTGGCGACGTTGTTTGGGAGGTTGTGGCACCTCAAGGAGACAGGCACCAGCTGGCAGAAGTGGGTCACAGCACTGCTTGGAAGGTTACCCCAGCCTCCAATGCTTGCTTAGAGTTCTCTACTCCCGATTGTCACTCCTGCTGCCTTTCCTCCTGTTATGATAGACATGTCCCTCTGAAACTGTGAGCCAAAAGATAACCTTCTTGAAATGGTCACACATTTGGTCACAGCAACCTAGAAGTAACTAATACTAGATTCTGGACTGTGTAGGTACTAGAGTGCAGATGAATGACATGTCCCCTGCCATCTGAGAATTTTAATATCACCAAGCAAAGGAGAGGCATGGGGACTCTGGCCATGGAGGCAGAGTTTCTCTCTAGCTGAAGCCAGGGGCATATGGGCTCTAAGCCTCTTGACCAGGGACTACTTCTCAGACACTGAGGCCTAATAGGAGGATAGGTAGTTGAAAGTGAACTAGGCAGGGCCAGCTGAGCCCCAGAGAGGAGTTGCCTTGACCCAGATGAGCAGGGGGAGTGAAGAGATGGTGTGGGAAGAACCCTGGGCTGGAAGTGGAGGGAGAGAGAAGGGAGAAAGGGTGCTTGCTCTTGAACACCCCATCTGAAGTCCGGTGACTACAGTTCCAGCCAAGCCTGGTCCTCTACATGTGAAAAGGCTGTAGGTGAGTCAACCTTTTATCAATGGGTGATTTTCTGAACTCCCCACATGTAAATGAAATGACTGCAAATGGGGTAGAGTTTCAGGAAGTTTTAGTGTGAGACCCTCATGCCTGCAGTGTGCTGTGGTCTTTCTATAGGGCACTTCTGGGTCACCTGTCAACGCGGTCTTGCATAGATTTTGGAGTAATAGTGATTTGCATTTAAGAATAATCATTGTTCCCACTTAGGAGGTTAACTCCTTCAACTAATTGACTTAACCCCTTTGATTGTAAACCAGGAATGATATTGTAAGTCATAAACTTGCTGGAAGGATGGAATTGAAAGTGCTTAAGTGGTTCTTACCACACCCAACCCAGTAGGCTTTGGAAGGACAGGACTCCACATTTGCTCTTGGGTTGTTGGTCCAGAGGTGTCACCTGCATCTCATAAAATGAAGGTGATGTGTAAGAAGATGTCAGCTTGCCCAAGCTGCTGGATGCTTCCTAATATTACAGAGCAGGCAAGGACTTAGAGGTTCTTCAACTCAAGTCTCTCATTTTAAACACCAGAAAGTTAAACAGCAATATACATTCCCCCAAGCCCAAGTCTACACTTGCACTGAAGATTCTGCTGGATGATTGACCAATTAGAACTTTGTGATTATATAGAGTTGGAATATTACAAATCTAAAGCTGAAATTATCTTGGGCTGTCGTTAGCTCCCTTAGTAGCCATTTCCTGTTCACTTCTATGTCTGAACTAACAAAATTTTGATTATCAGATGAAACCTTTGGGATGTACTAATAGACCCTTGTTACTCACCAACTCAAAAGCTAAGAATGTCATTAGAAAGCATCTGAAACCCACAGCAGAGAATTCCCTGCTTGTTGAAATCTGCCTACCTGAAGTCTGCATCAATGTATTTGGTAAATGTCTTGATATGTGACCTTCTTTTGTTCTATAACTACAGAATTCATGTAACCACTTCCATGAACACTCAGGACAACCCAAGTCCATGATCCCTACTGTTAGGATTCGGCCGCTCCTCCAGCTGTATGATTACGCATGCGCAGCTCAGTAGCTAAGTAAGGGGTCTTACTGAATCAGTGCGCTGTGTGATTATGCAATCTGAGCATGCGTGGCATAGCTCCATAAACCCACATGCGCATGTGCAGGGAAATCCTTAATAAGCCGGTCACAGACTCCTCCCTTCTCTTCTGCTCTCTCCTCCCCCTACTCTCTCTCTCTTCCTGCATGTGTCTTTCACAGACTTGGCCACGCTCTCTTCTGTCCCATCTCCCTCCTAATACTGATACTCCCTCTGATACTGAGTTCTTTTACTTTTCTCGGATGGTAACAAGCGCTGTATTTAAAACCAACACCTACCATATCCATTCCAGATGGCTCAAAATAAGTTATTTATTATCCTTTTTGCGATGAGAGCTATGTTTTCTGTGTCTTACACAAATACCACAGAGATGACGCTGAAGGTGAGGTTACCTCCGAGTCCAGAGATCGACCTCTCTCTCCTTCCTCTGATTCCAGCAACCTGGTCTTTGTTCTGGCTCATGTCATCTCAGCCTGCTCCTAGCCCAGTCATAGCCTTGCATGACAGCCTGTTCTGAGTGGCCACGGGCTGCTCATTGGAGCAGAGAGAAAGGGCTGGAGAGAGACATGCGGTGGTTGCCCCAAGGAGGAGGCATCAGCCACAGGACAATGAGGCGTTCTGGCAGCAGTGACCCACTTAGAGAGGGGACTGTGGCCATCATGCATCTTATGACTGAACAGGCAGGTACTGTGGGCTTCTCCTGTCAGAGGTGTGCATGCTTAGTGAGGATGATCATCCAAATGGGCACGGGGAGGGAGAGGGGAGAGGAAAGGAAGGGTGAAGGGGAGATGGAAAAGGGGAGAAGGGAGGGGAGAAGGAGCAGGGCAGGGATAGAAGGAGAGGGGGGAAGAGGGAAAGAGAGAGTATAAGGCAAAGGCTCACCTAAGGGTGGCTGAACATACAAAATCAGGACCTCGGAGGGCAGCCCTGGCTTTCCTGAAGGGATGACAGTATGTCTTGGTAGTTCTACAAGAGCATGAAACATCTTAGGGCTAGATATGAGCCATCTTAAGATGTCCCTCCATCCTCTCCAGGAACAGGGGGGCAGGAGGAAAACTGCCTAGTGTCCAGCAGGTGGCAGCTGTTCCCAGGGGGACTACTCTTAGGGGAGCACCCTGGATGGGGTCGTCTTCAGAGAGCACGTTTAAACTCCCAGGTAGCATCCCTTGAAGATGGAGTGCAGGGTTGGGGGTTCTGAGTCACTTTACCTCCCTCCCTCACATGTGCACAGTGCAGAGAGTATACATCTACGAGCTTCATTTTGGAAACAAGAAAGGTCAGGTCCTCAGAGGGACTCTGATTCCCATGGAAGGATGATCACAACCACCTTCCTCTTCACATTTAAAATTGCCAATGGCAGGCTGCAGTGGTGCATGCATGCCTGTAAGCCCAGCACTGGGGAGGATTGAAATTTCTGGACCTGCCTGGGCCAGCCTACTCTGCTTCAAAAATAAGTAAATATAAACAAAAGCAGCAACAACAAAAAGCAATAAACAAAAATGCAACCCAGAGTACTGCAGCCACACTTCCTTTCCCCTGAGCCAGGACTGCCTGGGGAGCAGGGCAGTGGTTGCCTACTCTGTGCTCAGCTCCTCAGCCCATTGTGACCCCCTGTGAACTTCAGTACTGGCTTCCTTAGAGGTGGGAAGGAATCAGTCAGAGGCAAGGGCAGGTGGAATCACCCACAACCCAGTGATGAGATGGATACTCAGTGCTGCAAACTAGAGCAGGCACAGAGGAGGCAAAAGCAGAAGCTGGTGGGGGGAACTGGGTTCCCCCCAGGCAGTAGTTCTTCAATACGCAAAATACTTGAGGCCCTTCAGATATGTATCCTGACACCAAAACAATCCCAATGCAAATCCAATCACTTTTCCATTCTCCGAACTCAGGTGGCAGCCTTGCCATTCCAAACGCAGTTACGCAGTTACGGTTCTTATTTGGAGAGAGCCTAAGAGAGCAACAGATGCCACACAAAGGGCTTAGTTGAGCCAAAAATACCCAGAGGACACATCACTCAGAAAATGCATGTTTTACTGAGGGATAAAGGGCTTGCCAGGACTCTGGCCAATGTCAATAGTCAGAACAAAGGACAGTCAGAGTACAGGATTGGCAGAGGGCTCTGAAGTGGTAAAGGAGGGATGTGTCTGGGTTTAGATTTAGGTCAGTCCTCAG
Source organism: Peromyscus nudipes (assembly GCA_902168325.1). Classification (NCBI taxonomy): domain Eukaryota; kingdom Metazoa; phylum Chordata; class Mammalia; order Rodentia; family Cricetidae; genus Peromyscus; species Peromyscus nudipes. The sequence continues at coordinate 14,358 of CABHPH010161779.1, read as the reverse complement.
TGATGTTGTAGCTGAGGGCACCCCACACAGTGAGACATGCATTTAGGATGCTTTACTTTTAATATCCCCAGGACCAGTTTTTCCTCTAACATAGTTGGACCACTGTTCATTGTCATACCATTCCTGTAAATCTCTTTCATGCTATTTGCAAAAATACAGCTCAAAGCTGTATTGTTTGTCTAAGCTTGTTGGTGTTCTCTCTAGAATATCCCCTTTTTCTCACCCTTTTGCACAGCACTGAAAGGTGATTCCAAGAGTTAAAGAGATAGGCGTGTCAGGACCTCCTTCAGACATCTCTGCAGTCAAAGTTTGTGTATTACAATCTGCCTGCCTTGAGAAAGCACACTGACCTCCGTTATGGCCCAACCTATTCCTTGGAGTTTATGCTACATACTTCCTAGAGGGGATGCATTTGTCATTACCTGGAGCAGAGTAGGCAAGAAAGTAATGGCAGTGGTCTTGTCCCATTGACTTCCAGTCAGGAGACTGGAATTCTAGCTGGAGCTTAGCAGAGAACTAACTAGAAGCTCTTTAATATCTCCATACCTATGTTTCTGCATGAAGAGGTGAAGGGGACTGAAGACAGAGTTCAGCTCACAGAGTGTTTATCTACTATGCTTGAGACCCTGAGTTTGATCCACAGCACTACATATGATATTTGTGGTACATGCTTGTTATCTTAGGATCTGGAAAGTAGATCTGGGAGGATGAGAAGTTCAAGGCCATCCTCAGCTACATAGTGAGTTTGAGGCCAGCCCAGACTATCTGAGAGCTTACCTACCCTAATTCCTCCACCAAAAAGAAAAAAATGTGATGGCAACTGTGAGCTTTGATCTCATGCTTTTTGGAAACCTAATGCGCTCATGTTGACCTAAGTGGAAGGTAAACAATAAACCTATATCATTATTGCTTAGATTTTAAGGATCTTCCTCATCTTCCAGCTTCACAAGGCTCTCCTTTGGGGGAGTAGGTGATGCCTTTGCTCAACTTCTGGATAAGTTTTCCCCATGAGCTTAACATCTGGAGGATCTGCTAGAGCACACCATGTGATTCTTTCACCATTTTCAGTCATCAGGGTCCTGGCCAGAGGTCCAGCCCAGGGGGTTCCAGTGGGGCCACAGGCTCTGCCACTAGACCCAGCTAACCAAGGAGGAGACAGGTCGTCATAAGCACATTAGGGGAATTTATTCAGTATGGCTACATCAAGAAGGAACGAGGTCTGCACCCTCTCTCTCGTGTTCCAGGAGCTCATAAGAACAACAGAATCACACAAGGAAGGAGTAGAAGGGAGGAACTAGGGGTCTGCAGAGCCAAGCAATCATGGAGAGGATTTGGTCTGGTTGATTATTGTCCTGGGACTGACCACGCAACTGCTTGGGGACAGCTTTAACTCTTATTATGGGATGCTAGTCAGTCACTTGCTATTTGTGGAACCCAACAGTGACTGCCAAAGAGACTCTTCAGAGCAACAACAGGCCACAAAGGCAAATGGAAGTTAGTTAGTCAATATCTGGTTCACCCTTCAGGCTTAGATAAGCGTCTAGGAGCATCTATATAGTTCTTCTGTGTTTAATAGGACAGAGGGATCAGAGAGCCCCTAAGTGAATGCTACATACCTTTTCTTCCAGGTAGTGATAAACACATTTACTTTTAGGAGGGAATAGTAAAAACTCCTTGGGTTAAGTCGGTCTGTAACAGGGGTCAATCTATTGAAGCGATTACTTATAATATGTATTATTAAATAAAACTTGGGAGTCAGATATTGGGGTAAAAACCTGATTGATCAGAGAAACAGCAGAAAAGCCACCAGTGACCTCCTCTCTCTCTCCTTTCTCAACCCAAAAAGGGCCTGAAAATCTCTTTAAGCCTCTCCCTATTACTTCCTGTGTCTCTCTATATGTCCTGGGTCCTCCAAAACCTCTATGGCTAATTCTAGTAAGCTAGTAGCTAACTCTGCCCTCTGAGTTAGTCTTGGGAGTGTCAGAATGCAATCAAAATATCCCACAACATCCTACTTTCTCCAAGAATCCCTAAGTCACACCTACCAGGAGTCTCGGTATTTCCACTCTTGGGCCTGTGTGACTCTTACCAGCGTTCATGAGAGTCTGAGCACTGTCAGAGAATGGTGGATGAAGGAGAAGGTGCCCCTAGGAAGAACAGAGTGGATGTTTTCACTAATATTTGCTGTGGGATGGTCTGTATATCAAATGTGTTGCTCTGATTGGTCAATAAATAAAACACTGATTGGCCAGTAGCCAGGCAGGAAGTATAGGCGGGACTAACAGAGAGGAGATGAGAGAACAGGAAGGTGGAGGGCGACACAGCCAGCCGCCACCATAACAAGCAGCATGTGAAGATGCCGGTAAGCCACGAGCCATGAGGCAAGGTATAGATTTATAGAAATGGATTAATTTGAGATGTAAGAACTAGATAGCTAGAAGCCTGAGCCATTAGGCCAAACAGTTTAAATAGTATAAGCGTCTGTGTGTTTATTTTATAAGTGGGCTGTCGGACTGCCGGGGCTTGGCAGGACCCAGAGAGAAAACTCTCCAGCTACAAATATTCGCATGCCCAGATTCCTCCATTCTTTGTGTTTGCCAAATTTTATGCTTCATAAAGATGCAGAAAGCAAGTGTTTAATACAGACAAGTTGAGAAAACACGGTATGAAAGCAGGGCCCAGCCTGGGAGCATTCATAGCCTTGAAGGGGGGGAACGGCATACAGGGACAGGACCCCAACAGTGAAATTCTGTGTAGCAGAGATGCTAAGATTTCTTTCACCCCAACATGCTGCAGTCTTGGGGTGAGGGTTACAAACCCAGGCCTTAAATTTGATTGATCTATGTCTATACTAAAGAGTGACAGAGGGGACAGAGGTTCAGTGTGTCAGAGTTCCACTTTTCAGAAAAATTAAAAGGCAGAATGAAAAGCCAATAGTAGCATGAGGGCACACCAGCCCCCAGCTCCTGCTTGGTGTAGGTGGTAGTTCTTTCTCAGGCTTGTGGCAAGGAAGTATCAGGGCCCAAATTATTTGGTCTGGGGCTTTCTAATGGCCCTGTGAGGAGATCTACCCTCCTAAGGTAGTTGTATGGTGACCTACTCTCTCAGATGTACTACAGGGTCAACAGGGACCTGTGGTGAAGGCTGGCTGGAAGGAGTATTTGAGACTGTGACCCCTGGTTCCCCATCCAAGGGCTTGAGCCAAGTCCAAGGAGAAAGATCCAGGTAATAGGACAGTTCCTTAGTCCAGACCTCAACCACACTCCCTATCCAATGACGTGACCGTCTTCCAACAGTGTCAAGGCAAATAGAAGTCAACATGGACGGGGGTTGAGTGTCAGTGAAGAGTGAAAAATAGGTGTGCCAAGATATCATGTGATCACCAGGATATCATGTGATAAGCTTTATATGCAGATACCTGCATTTATCTGAAAGTGGAACTCACTGGTGAAAGACATGGGCATTGACTTCAGGTCAGGGAATTCCTCAAGCGAAAAGGGGCTTATGGACAAATGTTCATGCTAGGCTTCACTTCTGAACAACACAACCAAGATCAAGTATGTCAAGGTATAAAAACATCTTCTAAATCTGGAGGTAGGTGTGTACATCATTTTCTGAGTGTTTGAAAAACTCTATACTAGATTAAAACTTACAACCCCCAAACGAACAAACAAAATTGGGCTTGGGGAGAGATTAAAGGTTGAGAGAAGTTTAGGAGTCATGAACTACTTTTGCAGAATTCATTAATATCCTGAGTTTCTCTGACTGTTGGGACCACCAAGGAAAAGCCCCGGCTTCAATTCAGACTCCGGTTAGACTCTGAGACAAGTTAGTCAGCTCTGGAAGCTCTTGGTGAGTCCCACCCCTCCAGAACCAGCTCTCATGCTCTGAGAACACCTGCTTTGCTCTCCCTGATGTCCAAGGTTCCATTGCAGGCCCTCCATACAAGTTGCTGTCCTGATATCAGCCTGTGGTCCAGGTGAGCCTCTCTTCCAATTGGAGAAAGCACATTTACTGATGATGGTCCTGATATTGGAGGACCCCAGCCCTCAGAATAGGGGAGGTGTTAGGCAGGATACAAAATCCAAAGTCACCCCCCTAGGTCCCTGCCTGGCTGGGGGCACCTCTAGCCATCATGCATTATTCAGGAAAATCATGCTGCTTTTAGTCATCCCAGGATTTTCCCTGTGGATATGTTTGGGTTCCTCAGCCTTCATGGCTCTTACATTCAAGCTTCATTTCAGACCTCCCAACTCTCTGGATCTGTTTGTTCTTATTGTGGATATAAGAGAAGGTAGGAGATGTTGCCATATGAATCCTTACTAGTGTTTTGATAAGTTGAACCTTGAATTGTAGTCTAGGTGCCAGAGCTAGAAGTATTTATGTCCTGTGACCTCAGATACTCCTTTGGAAGCTAGGAAAGGCATTCCCTGGCAGCCTTCCTATTTAGAAAGATTTCATTAGGAAAGAATATTGTAGGAAACCAGAATACCAGGGTAGCCATTTCCTGGCCTTTTTCTCATGATCAGGTGCTCAGTCCATCTTTACAGCTCTCTGCTCTCTCAGGGGTCAGGGCAATTCTGTGCACACTGCATAACACCCAGTAAGTATATGTGAATGTAGGAGATGAAGGAATGAAGATCTCTGAGAAGTGGATGTGCAACCTGAGAGCAAGAGATGATTATAATTAGAAATCCAGAGCTGGTGCTGGGAACCCAGGAGAAGGGCTGGTTCCCCATGTCCTCCCTGTCAGACACACTGTGCAGGCTCCAGACAGCCTGGGCCCCAGCCAAGACTAGAACGCTGGCTTGAAATGAAACCCCAAGGGGAAAGTCATCCATCACAGAAGGTAATGGTCCATGGAAGGATTTGTCTCCCTCCCTCTCCCCCAATCTTCCTGGACTAGCTGTTGGGAAAGAATCTAACTTTCCCAAGAGAAGAAAGGCCAATTTTAGAACTGTTTTCTAAGTTGGTTACAGTACAAGGCATTCTGTGTGGATCCCATACTTAGGTACGCCTGAACATTCTTGGACTGACCCCAGACCATCCTGCGGTACCCCTGGTCTCACTGTCTGTCTCTTCTTCCAGTATCAGCCAACTATTAGGTCATTGCATAGAATCCTTGGCTTCCTGAAGTGATACAGCAGGCCCAGCTCTGTATTAGTCACTATCATTACCAGTGATAAAGGGGGGTATGGCCAGCTTAAGAGTCATTGCTGGACTGGGGCTACAGCTCACCCGTAGAGCCTTTGCCTAGCATGAGCAAGACCTTGGGTTTGAACTCTAGCACCACACTAAAAAAATTTTAAAAAATAAGTGTCATAGTTGCTATTTCTCCTTTTCTGTATCTGTGTATTGTATACAAAAGCACCAAGGCATACTCACATGGCTTCTTTTGTTGTTGTTTATTTATTTTTGTTTTTACATCCCAACCAAAGTTTTCCCTCCCTCCCCTCTTCCAAGTTCTTCCCCCCACTTTCCCTCTCACCCCCAAACCCCATCCACTCCCCCTCCACTGTTTCTTTTCAGCTACATAAGGGCACCGCATGGATTAGTGTTTCGTTGTTGTTGTTTTGTTTTGTTTTTGTTGTTGCTGTTGTTGTTTTACTATTGTTTGCTTTTGGAGACAGGGTTTCTCTGTGTAACAGTCCTGGCTGTCCTAGAACTCACTCTGTAGACCAGGCTGGTCAGAAACTCAGAGATGCACCTGGCTGTACCTCTCTAGGACTGGGGTTAAAGGTGTGAGCCACCACCACCTGGCATTCACATGGCTTCTTAAGACATGACACTCAAAATAGCAATATCATGATTACCTGGGATATTGCTAAAAGGTACATACCTCAGGGTGTAACTCAGACCCACTGAGTCAGGATCTGTGCTGCAACAGGCTACATGGTGCTTTTCATGCCCATTAAAGTTTGCAAAGTACTGCTTTAACTTGGTGGTCCTCAAAGAGGACAGCCATGGCTCAGCAGCAGCAGCAGCAGCAGCAGCAGCACCTGGGAGTTAGAGTCATGATTAGAAGCTGCTCATGGCACACACGTTACCTACACACATACACACTGTGAAGGCAGAGGGCCTCAAATTCAAGGCCTACCTGAGTTGCATAAGATACCTGGTCTAACACTGTCTCAAAAGTGTGTGGGGACGGACCAGTTGGAGGGGAGGATATTGTTACAGGAAGGGCAGGCTGGCTGTGTTAAGCCCCACCCAGACCTGCAGAATGAAATGCTCCAAAGACCAAACGTGCTTCAAGGAGCCTTCCAAAGGGCTGGAATGATGGTTTAGCAGTTAAGACCTCTGGGTGCTCTTCCAATGGACCCAGGTTCAATTCCCAGCACCCACATGGCATCTCACTACCATCTCTAACTCTAGTTCCAGGGGATCTGATCCCCGTTTCTGGCACCAGGCATGTGGTACCCCGACATATAAGCAGGCAAAACTCGCCCACCCCCACACAATAAAATAAAATAAATTCCTTCCAGATGGTTCTGATACTTCCAGCTTGAGAACCACTGACATGATGGATACTTTCATTAGAATATAATTTTCGGAGCAAGGGGAACACTGTGAGTCAGTCTGTGGCAGCACCCAGTGTTCCTCTTTGAGGTGAGCTATAGTTTGAATCTGGAATGTCTACAAAACGCCCCTATATTAAAGCCTGGGAGCCTTTTAGGAGGTAGAGCCTAGTGAGAGGGGGATGCAGCACTGAGGCATGCCCTTGCAGGGGATGCTGAGATCCTAGCTCCTTCCTTTTCTTCCCGGCTTCTTCTCTGGCATGTGCTCCAGTTCATAATGCACCATGATGCCACACATCCAAGGCAGCAGACCTGCTGATCCTAAACTGGAGCATCTGACACCCAGAGCCTCAGAATAAACCTATTGTCTTTAGAAGTTATTTGATTGGTGTATTTTGTCAGTGATGACAAACTGATGCGCTCGGGGTCTCAGCGTCACAGAGCTTTTTTCCCTCTTTAATGAGAACATCAGAACTTGTAACTAGAATGTGGTGGTATTGTGTTCCCCAAAATATTGTGTACCTTAATAAACTTATCTGGGGTCAGAGACGGAATAGCCACAATATGAAACAGAGGTTAGGCAGTGGTAGCATACGCCTTTAATCCTAACATTCCAGAGGCAGAAATTCATGTGTTCAAGGATACACCCAAGCGTGGTGACCCACGCCTTTAATCCCAGAAAGCACGCCTTTAATCCCAGGGAGTGGTGGTAGAAAGCAGAAAGGTATATAAGGCGTGAGGACCAGAAAGTAGAGGCATTTGCCCTGGAGAGGCCTTTGGCCTGGAGAAGCCTTTGGCCTGGAGAAGATGTGGCTGGTTAAGCTTTCAGGCTTCTAGCAGCAGTTCAGCTGAGACCCATTCTGGATGAGGGCTCGGGGCATCCAGTCTGAGGAAACAAGACCAGCTGAGGATTCAGCGAGGTGAGATAGCTGTGGCTTATTCTGTCTCTCTAACCTTCCAGTGTTCACCCCAATACTTGGCTCTGGGTTTGATTTTATAAATAAGGACTTTTAAGACTCATGCTACACTAGAAGGCATATGTCTCCACATTCCAAGAGCTGAACAGACATCGAGGGAAATTGGGCAAATCGATGAGTTGGTCTGTGGGAGAAGAACCTTTAGGAGAGGGCTCTCGCCGACCTTGAATCCTTTCTCTTCAGGGATTAGACAATCGTGTTGACGCTGAACTGGTCCGGACCTGTGGAAATGGCTCTGCGTCCCCCATCTTACAGCGCTGCCTGTCTGTCCTTCTCAGCAGCTTGCTTCCTATTTCATAACTCAAGGGCCAGCCTGTGGCTTGAGAAAGCTAAGTTCTCCCAGCCCATCACTACCTTTCACATGGTCAGGAGCTGTCCCCAGAGGCCCAGAGAATTCATCTGTCAAGTGAGGGGTGTTGGTGAGAGGTGTCAGCTTTCTGGCTTTCCTCCTGTGACATTTTGGGGTTGACTTTGCCCTGAAAGCTGGATCAGACACCTCTTCCAGTGTCTCACCGCTGTGCCAGGGATCTCACATTTTCTGACGCTCACTCAGCATTTGCAGGGGGAGTGAGTGTTTCACTGTGAGCTGGTCCTTAGCAGAACTGTTTAAATGGAAATCCTTATGGACCAACATTGACTCCAGGAGCCCAGGACCAAGTCTACATTATCCCTCTCCTTCATCCCTGCTTTGGGTATTTTTAGATGCCAAACTCTTGTTCAACAGAGCCTTCCCTTTCCCAGCACCCCAAGCAGAGAAAACCTGCCTTGCCAGTTCCCTGTGCTGCAGAGATATACCACCACCACCACCACCACCACCACCACCACCACCACCACCAACAACAACAACAACAACAACAACAACAACAACACACTATCACCACCACCACCACCACCACCACCACCACCACCACCACCTCCACCTCCACCACCACCACCACCACCACCACCACCACCACCACCACCAACACCACCACCACCAACACCACCACCAACACCACCACCACCACCAACACCAACACCACCAACACCAACAACAACACACTATCACTACCACCACCACCACCACCACCACCACCACCACCACCACCAACAATAATAATAATTTAGCTGAGACTGTTGTCCTTGTAAATGAGGTTGCATTACCAGTGTTGTTAGTTAGGGTCACAGCCTGTACTAGACTGGACCATCAGTCCTCAAAAGTCTAATTAAACAGACAAGCAGTGATGAGCAGAGAAAGGGAACTTACTCAATGCGGCCATACTAAGAACAACAATAACAAAAGAGGTCAAGTGAGCCTTCACATCCATTATTAGGGTCCTGCTATGAAGTGTAAATAGAAGGTAGGAGATGAGGTATTCATAAGCAAGCTGTCCTGGTGGGGGTGTGACCCTGCCCATCACCGAACCCTTCATTATCGGCTCAGCTCCAGTCCTTCCCGCAAGGTAGCCTGACAGGTTGGCAGAGTGTGTAGTACTTCTGTCTGAGGGACAAAGTTCCTCTCTGGCTGGCACCAGGGCTCAGACTTTGACTTCTCTTACTTTGAGGCACCTGGAGAAATTCCAATTTCATGGGGACCATAGTTTTAACCGATGGATAAGCACAGGGAAATCACAAATGGCTCTCTTTAGAATGTCTCACTCCTACCTGAATGGTTTCAATAGGGATTTTCTATTTCTTCATACTAGAAGATCTTGGTCTAGTACAGGTTATGTAGAGGTTGCGTGTCCTGTTTGCTGCCCACATTAGTGATGCCTCCAGACATTAGGGCTGGCTCTCAGTTTTATCATTATTTATGGATATACCATGGATTTACTGCCTTCTTTCCTACGAGTACAAATGCATATTTAAGTCTTAAACTTCGTGTTATTTAGTTAGCATTTATATACGCTATGGTAGATGCTTGCATTAGTTTAGCCCACAGTGTGGGCTAAACTAAGCCCCACATGGTGGGGTTTCACGATTCCTTTTTAGACAAGGAAGGAACTGATGTTGAACTCAGAGCCAGAGATCCCAGGCATCCTGTTTTCTCTCTGTTCCCAGCTCAAAGGTGAGGGGAGGACCAAGCCACTAGGGGCTCCATTTCTAAGACATTTCAGCTTGGGGTTTTGGTGTCTCGCTCCACTCCCTCTCCCCAGCCCCTCTTAGGTTAGCTGGGTCTGGTGTGAGTCTGTCTGTGTTTGCTGTTTCCCCAGGATGAACCAGGGAAGACTAAGAAGATAGAGTTGGTTGGGACAACGGGGTGCAAATAGCTGTTTCCATCTGCAACCATAGCTCTTGCTTACCTGGTTTCAGTTACCTGTGGTGTGAGAAGATAAAACCAGTAGTTGTGTCTGTGACCCAAGAAGCTGGAAGCAGAAGTGTTGAAGAAAAAGGCAAAGGATGAGACTATTGGGAGATATTTTCCTTCTTAGAGAGATTTTAATGTGTTCGGCCATTTACAGAAAAGGGAAACCCTAGCCTTACTAATGCGAAATTTCCTTTTAGGCTCCATAGCACGTGGTTGTTGTCTGCGGTGGGGAACTAACACATGAAACTAGGATTTTTTTTTTCGAGACAGGGTTTCTCTGTGTAGTTTTGGTGCCTGTCCTGGATCTCGCTCTGTAGACCAGGCTGGCCTCGAACTCACAGAGATCTGCCTGGCTCTGCCTCCCAAGTACTGGGATTAAAGGCGTGCGCCACCACCGCCCGGCTGAAACTGGAATTTTTGAGAGCCAGAGGAAGAGGTTAACACATTAGAGTTCTCATTTCCTACAGAGGCTCACAGATACTGTCCCAGATTAAGATGAAATATCAATCTAAAAATTTTAAGGATATCCTAATACACAGATTATATTTTAAGTAATTTAAGTATGTTATCCAATGTCCCAAAGATTACTAGGGAGAACATAAAAACAGTGTAGCTAGTGAGAATTAGAAGCCTGATAGAGAGGGAGAAGGAAGTTGCAGATCCAGTGCGTTCCTCAGCTGTGACATTAAGCAGGCATAATTTCTGTTCAAATTAGGTGAATTAAGAATAGAAGCACAAATATTTTGATTTCTGCTCTGCTGGCCAGAACAGGAAGAATAAAAACCCAGAAGTCCATGGGAGCCATCTCGAAGCACAGGGGGCTGTTCTTTATCCATGGCATTCTGTAAAATAACAGTTTAAAGATTATGTGTGCTCAATTATTTGTACAAAAATATAAGCCATTTGACATGTCCCAGGGGTCAGAGATAATTATGTCCCAGTCGGCAAGATTTGGACAGAGCAATGTTTTGACTTCTAGTTCTGGCAAATCCATCTTCTTAAGCAGGAGAGCCAAGGAGGCCAGAGGTCAACGGAGATAAGAGGTCATGTGACAGCTGGTGAGAGAAGAAGCCAGAGAAGACACCCTCCCCTAGAAGACAGAGATCATGCACACATGCATGCACACACACACACACACACACACACACACACACACACACCCTCCCCCAGAAGAGAGAGATCATGCGCATACACATGCACAGCATTCACGCATAACAGAGAAAGGGATCATGGGATTAAACAAAAGAAGTCAAGGGCAAAGGTCAGCTGTGAGACCCACATCATTTGTTCTAGGCTTATTCCAGTCCCATCTTGGAAGTCAGTCTGGAGAAGAAGACTGCCCTATCCAGAGAACAGGAAAGGATATCAGAGAAAAGAATGTGGCCACTGTACTTTCCTCTTGTCTGAACCTCCAGTGTTCAATAATTGGTCTTCTTGCTTATTTTAAGGCCCTGCCTTTTTTAGGGTTACTATTACTGTGATGAATCACCATGACCAAGGCAACTTTTATGAACAAAAGCATTTAATTGGGAACTTACTGACAGTTTCAGAGGTTTAGTCCACTGTTATCCACGGCTAGGAGCATGGTGGCGAGCATGGTGCTGGACAGCAGCCGAGAGCTCTACATCCTGATCCACAGGCCCAGAGAAGAAGAGACAGAGAGACTGGGCCTGGCATGGGCTTTTGAGACCTCAAAGACCTCCCCCAGTGACACGCTTCCTCTAACAAGGCCACATCTACTCCAACAAGGCCACATCTACATGGTCCTATGGGGGGGCATTCTTATTCAAACCACCACAGGCCCTGTGATGGAGTTCTTAATTTAACACACACACACACACACACACACACACACATACACACATACACACACCCCTCCAGCTGCTGGCTTTGTGAAGCTTTTCCTGTATCCTGCCCATTTGTACTGTAAGACCCTCTGTCTATGGCTCTATGAATCTGCGTGCCTGGCTCAGCAGACCCCCCCCCCCCCGAAATATGCTGCCTCTTCCTGGCAGTTCTCTCATTTCTGATTCCTTCCTGATTTGTGTAAACTTTCTCTTTGGCTCAGATGCTGAGGACTCTCTCAAGTCCACTGTAAATGTGCAGGGAACACTCCAGATCATGTGGCCAGCAGAGCATGGCCAATGAGAATTCATTACACTGTGTTTAGCAAAAGCACTTCTCCCCAGGCCCCAGGCCTCCCAAACACTGTCACAAACCTCTTCCTTATGTCCTGTGTCTAAAGCCTACCCTGCATAGCGCTGTACTGAGCTCTTCGATGTTGTCCCCGACTTCTCCAAGTTCACCCCCTCAATCTCTTTCTTGTACATCCCGCCCTCACCTCCTTTCTGTGCCGAGAGCCTGCCTATGCCTCTGTGTTTTGGCATAGACTCTTCTCTCTTCCTGTAATGTGCATCTTCTCCTCTCGTTTTCAAAGCTGCCCTTGGTGACTTCACAGGTGGCTAATAGGTTCACCAACAGGTCTTAGAACATTAGAACACTGAGCATTCTTCTTGCACCCATCTGTCTCCTCCCACCTTCTCTTAAGGTCCCATAGGGCCTATGACTCACCAACCTCTCTTGGCCAGCCACCACCACAGCATCCATACTGAGCTCACACCTGGAGCCTCGATAGTGCAGTAGGTGAAATTAAGCTTTGTCATCTAATGAAATAGAAATCTTAGCCATGCCACATCTTTATGGTGTGACCAGGTCAAGACAACTACAGTGCGTTTTAGTGTCCCTACTGAGCACCCACATGAGGTGGTTCACAGCAGTATGTATCTCCAGCTCCAGGAGACATGACAGCCTCTTCTGGACTCTTGGACAACTCCAAACACATGCCATACACTCACATACTCTCTCTCTCTCTCTCTCTCTCTCTCTCTCTCTCTCTCTCTCTCTCATAGACACTGATAAAAATAAATGTTAAAATTGGATCATTCTGTAAAGGGCTTTCTGTGCATGCCAAACACTCTGTTAGTTTCAAATTTAATTATTGTATCAAAGGAATGCAACGTAGACTTACAGGTTGGTTCTCTGACCACATTTTCTCTCATCTTTTTTAAAGGACCCGCATGAGGTAATATGGGTGACAACGGTTTCAGAATTTGAAGATGGAGCTTCAAAGTCAAAATAAGTCAGCATTTGGAACCGGGGAGGTAGCTAAGTGGTTAAGAGTGCATGCTGCTTTTTCAGAGGACCTAATTTGGTTCCCACCACCCACAGCTCACAAGCACATGTAGCCCCAGCTCCAGGGGATCTGATGCCCTCTTCTGGCTTTTGTGGGTACTGCACTCCCATGCACACACCCACACACATATACCCACACATACACTGTAGTCAATACAAAAATTCATGTCTGAGAACTATGAACATGAGTTACAAAACCACAAAAATAATCTCATAACATTTTAAGTAAGTTTGTGAGATTAAGTTGGGCTGCATTTATACTTCTACTGGACATGCCCAAACAATAGAGCTTTGCTCAGCAATAAAGAAGAATAAGATGTTCTGTTCAGAAAAAAGAATGGAACTGGAGATTATCACATTAAGTGAAAAAGCAGACTTGGGAAGGCAAGTCTCACTTGCTTTCCTTCCTTTTCAGAAGCCCGGGAGGGTGAAGAAGACATGAAACAGAGACAGGGAGTTCTAGGGACGGAGAAGGAAACAGGCAAAGAGAGGGTATATAAATTACAGAATGGGTGAGTGCGGCCAAATCACTTCCCAACCATGCACAGAGACCTCATAATTTAACCCCTCTGCAAAGTTAATATGCACTGATCAAAATTTTAAACTTCCCTGGCAGATGGCCGCAGGCACAGCTTTCTGGAGAGACTGGCCTCCTCTTCGCCTGTCTCCAGTCAGTCTTCGGCTTGCAGTCTGCTAAGAGGCTGTCACACCCAAAGCCCCAGAAACTTGTAGGTTCCTCTGGCATCAGAGCTGGACTGTTTCTTCTGTCTTGGTTCCATCCACGACAAGGCACGTGACACTCAGGCTCTCTGCCCTTGTTCTATCATGGGAGATCTGTGTCCCACACAGAAGCCATGACCCACACACAAATTATGGAAAAGCCTGTGGAGACCTTTTTTAATTTATTTTTTAATGATTTAAAAATTATTATTATTATTATTAATT
>CABHPH010161778.1:0-12828 GCA_902168325.1 Peromyscus nudipes | reverse complement strand
TGGTTCTAAAGGGCTTTAGTTCTCTATAGTGGGAAGGCATGGTAGAGCAGAGCAGCTCACTTCATGGTGGTCAGTAAATAGAGACACGAGAAATGGGAAGTTACCAGGACAGGACACAGCTCTCCAAGACACACCCTACTTGTGACTACTTCCTTCAACTATCCCCTGCCTCCTCCTTTTGACCACTTTCCAATACAGCCATCATAGGAGGAACCATCAAGGGACTGATGCATTCATTAGGTCAGGGCCCTCATGATGGAATTATCTCTGGAAATGCCCTCACAGACACACAGAGGTGTGCTGTATAAGTTTTCTAGGCACTTGTTTCAGTCCAGTCAAGTTGACAAAGACATTCTGTCATCACAAAAGTCTCTCTCTGTCCATTTCTGAGTATGGTGCGAACTTGAAGGATGGTGTGAGGATTTGGAGTTAGGGGAAGGGAAATCTTCAAATTCAAGAAGAAAGATCAACTCACATTCTTTTGTTGTTGTTTTTTCGAGACAGGGTTTCTCCGTGTAGTTCTGGTGCCTGTCCTGGATCTCGCTCTGTAGACCAAGCTGGCCTCGCTCTGTAGACCAAGCTGACCTCGAATTCACAGAGATCAGCCTGGCTCTGCCTCCCCAGTGTTGGGATTAAAGGCGTGAACCAACACCACCTGGCTCAACTCACATTCTTTGTGTTCTCCAGGAGTGGTGGAACTGACAAGGGTAAAGGAAAATACCTATTATTTCTTGTGATAAAGTGATCTGTGACTTTTGTGTTGAGGTCCCAAAGACCACCTTCAGATTTACTGATTCTTAATAAGACTCACAAAACTCCAGAAAGCCATTCTCCTCTCAGATGTGGTTCGTTATGTGAAGGGCACTGATTGAAATGAACAAAGGCACAACTCATTGGGACTGGGCTGTGCCAGACCAGATGTGTGTTTCCTGTGAAGTCATGGAAACCAGTGGCTTCTTCCCACAGCAATATGTGACAAACATGCATGGCACACTGATGTCTTAGTTCCCTTTTCTGTTGTGACAGAACACCCAGACAAAAGCAACTTGAGAGCAAAGGGTTTATTTGGCTCTTAGCTCTTGGGTAGAGTCCACCATTGCAGGGAAGTCAAGGTGTTAGCAAGTTGAAGCAGCTGTCACATCCACAGACAAAAACAGAGAGAATGAATGCACAATCACTAGTGCTCAGCTTGCTCCTTGCATTTCATCAAGTTTAAGGTCCAGCCCATAGAACTCTGAGATCCACATTTGGGGTGGATCTTCTTATCTCAAATAACTCAATGAAAATGACTCACATGTCCACAGGAAAACCCTAGCTCAACAATTTCTCATTGAGATTTACTTCTAGGTGATTCTAAACTACCAAGTCGACAATTAAGACTAAAAACCATTAAGAAGCTCACCCGAACCCCAGCCCATGTCACACAGGCATGGAACAGCCACTGACTCACCATTTTTCAGTCTCTGAAACCAGTGCACTGTGATCCAGGGCACCAAGCACATACCAGAAGGCATTAACTGCATGCTCAGCATACACTCTTGGCTATGGCCAGAGCCTCCTGTTCTACTGGACATTTTTATCAGGAAGATTATTCCAAAGATCAGATGTGTTCTAGTTTCATTTCTGTAGCTGTGGTGAAAACATTTTAGCAAAAAACAACTTAGAGGAAAAAAAAACGCAGCTTAGAGAGGAAAAGCATTTATTTGATGTAAAATTCCTGGTCATACTCCATCACTGGGTGAAGTCATGGCAGGGACTTGAAGGCAAGCCTGCTTCTATTCCACACAGCATTATCTCCAACCAAGGAGTTCAGTTTGCAGCCAAAGGAGCACAGCAGGAACCATGGAAGATTCTGTTTGCTACCTGGTTGGCAGGCAGACATGTTCTCAACTGGTTTCTTACATAGTTCAGGGTCAACTGTTGTCTAGAGATGGTACTGATCACAGTGGGCTGGGCCCTCCTACATCAATTAATAAGACATCTGTCTTTGTCAGTGTTCTATTTCTGGGAAGAGACACCATAATCATGGCAACTCTTATAAAAGAAAGCATTTAATTGGGGCTTGCCTACTGTCTCAGAGGTTTAGTCCATTTTCATCATAGCAGAGAGCATGGTGGCATGCAGACAGACATGGGATTGGAGAAGGAGCTGAGAGCTCTAGATCTAGCTCTGCAGACAACAGGAAGAGAGAGAGAAAGTGGCTTGGGTCCTTGAAACCCCCAGTGACACACTTCTTCCCAGAAGGCCACACTTCTTAATCCTTTCATATAGTGCCATTCCCTGGTGATCAAGTATTCAAATCAATGAGCTAGTGGGAACTACTCTCATTCAAATTACCACAACTCCCTTCTCCCAAATTCCAGCAGGCTAATCTCATCTGGGCAATCCCTCAATTGAGACTCCCTTAGGTGAGTCTGGGCTGTGTCAAGTTAACAGTTAGAGCCAAGTAGAATAGAAGTCACAGCTCAAGAGGTAAGCAAAGACCAGTCCTTTATTTGGGGTTTACAGGCTTTGAACACTCTTTGTCACTGGAATTAACCTCTTTACTGCACAGTGAGGTTGGCAATGAAGCAGTTTCCCACAGGATGGGTTTCTGGATCACAGGATCACCAACCATTGATTCCTAAGACCGCATTTATAACTCCATGTTCCCTCAGTGGATTCTGTATTTCTTTACAAATCAAAGATGGACAATGAATTAAGAATTATTTTCCTGCACCTAGGTGAACCTCAAGGGCTTAGTGAAAACACAAACAAACAGAGAAATAGCTTTTTTCCTATTGCTATGACAATAATTAGGACTAGATAATATCTAAAGTAAGCGAGTTTGTATAAACTACTGGTTCTGGAAGTGGGAGTCTAACAGCAGGC
The DNA here is from genome assembly GCA_902168325.1 of Peromyscus nudipes. Taxonomy (NCBI): domain Eukaryota; kingdom Metazoa; phylum Chordata; class Mammalia; order Rodentia; family Cricetidae; genus Peromyscus; species Peromyscus nudipes. The sequence goes on along the minus strand of CABHPH010161778.1, from coordinate 9,957 downwards.
AATTCCATCTAATTAGATGAGAGTTTTGTGCTGGTTCATAACATGATAGAAGCCAGGAGGGGGGAGAGTGCATGCACAAGGGCCTCAAACGTGAAAACCAACCCACAAGGAAAGCATGAGTCTATTTGTGAGTTTCTGCTTTCATCGCTGAAATAGCTTTCACCAGGCTCCATTCCCCAGTACAGCTTCACCGGGAAGTCAGGGTTCCAACAAGAACATTTTGGAAGACATTATCAAGCCACTCACAGAAAAACATGATTTCAGTTAAAGTCTGTGTCCTCTTTGTCCAAGAAAGACAAAATTAACTTTTTTTCTAAGTTAGATGAAACCTAACTTGAATATGTTCCCCCCCCCATAGGGGAAAGAAATCCAAGTACAGGTATTCTTTTTAATGCTTTATTATCCTAAGTTTAATTCATAAAAAGATTTATTTTTATTTTACGTGTGAGAGTGATTTCCCTGTGCACTATACATGTTCAGTGCCTGTGGAAGCCAGAAGTATGCCAGATACTCTGGGACTGGAGTTACAGATGGTTGTGAGCTGCCATGTGGGTACCAGGATGTGAACGTGAGTCCTCTGGAAGAGCAGACAGTGCTCTTAGCTTTTGAGCCATCTCTCCAGCTACTATTGTTTTAAAGATTTATAAAAAGTTCATTCTTCAAGAATTTTGTATATTTATTCAATATATTTTGAACATAACCACTCTCTAATCCCCTTCCAATCCTTCCCGGAACTACCCCTACAAACCCTTCTCAACCTCATGTCCTCTTTTCATAGCCCACTCTGTCCAATCAATGCTGTCCTTGGGTGCATTGATTTGGGACATTCCACTGGATCATAGGCATGTTCTCAACCAGGTGCCAATTTCATAAAAAACGTTGACTTCCCATGTCAGCAGCCTTCAGATGCTAGGCTTTTCAGCTACGGATGAGGCCATGAGCCTCTCTTCCATATATGCTGGAATTTTGACTGGATTGATGTTGTACAGGTATTGTGCAAGCAACCACAATGTCTTTCAGCCATTTGAGATACTTCTGTTTAGAATCTCAGTTTATCTTTGTAGCCCATTTTTTAAATGGCATTATTTGATATTTTGCTGTCTAGTTTCTTGAGTTCTTTATATATTTTGGAGATCAGTCAAATGTGGGGTTGGTAAAGATCTTTTCCCATTCTGTAGGCTGCCTTTTGTCTTCTTGTCTCTGTCCTTTGCCTTACAGGAGCGTCTCAGTTTCAGGAGGTCCCATTTATTAATTGTTGCTCTCAGTGTCTATGTTGGTTGAACTGTGCGCTCGTGGCTGGCCGCCACCTGTGGTGGCCATGCTGACGGAGGAGATTGCAGGATGTATTGGTGACAGAACAGGCACAAGCCATGGTTACCTTTCTAGAGCTTTATTGGGAGAGAGGGTGAGAGAGAGGGGGGACAGTGAGCACGGGGGAGTACAGAAGGAGAGAGTGTGGAAAAGGAGAGAACACACAGAGGGCACGCCCACTTTTTAGGCTGGGACGCTGTTGCACGCTGATGACGTAATTACGGACATAATCCTTACAGTCTGTGCTGCTGGTATTATATTTAGGAAGTTGTCTCTAGCGCCAATGTGTTCAAGGTTACTTCCTACTTTCTCTTCTATCAGGTTCAGAGTAAATGGATTTATGTTGAGGTCTTTGATCTACTTGGACGTGAATTTTGTGCATGGTGACAGATATGGATCTATTTATAATCTTTCACCTGTTGACAATCAGTTATGCCATCACCATTGATTGAAGATGCTTTTTTTTTTCTATTGTACAGTTTTGGCCAATTTGTCAAAAATCAGGTGTTCATACATGTGGGGATTAATGTCACAGTCTTCAATTTGATTCCATTGGTCCAAATGTCAGTTTTTATGCCAGTATGAAGCTGTTTTTATTACTGTAGCTCTATAGTAGGGCTTGAAGTCAGAAATTGTGATGCCTCCAGAGGTTGGTGTATTATACAGGATTCTTTTAGCTATCCTGGGTTTTTTTGTTTTTCCACATGAAGTTGAGTATTGTTCTTTCCAACACAAGTGAGGAATGGTGTTGTGATTTTGATGGGAATTGCATTGAATCTGTAGATTGCTTTTGATAAAATTGCCACTTTTACCATGCTGATCCTCCCTCTCAAAGAATATAGGCGATTTTTCCATTTTCTGGTATCTTCTTCAATTTCTCTCTTGGAAGACTTAAAGTTCTTGTCCTATAGGTCTTTCCCTTGCTTAGTTAGAGTTACTCCAAGATATTTTATATTATTTGTGGCTATTGTAAAGGGTGATGTTTCTCTAATTTCTTTCTCAGCCCATTTATCATTTCTACATAGAAGGGCTACTGATTTTTTTGAGTTAATCTTGTATCCTCCCACATTACTGAAGGTGTTTATCAGCTGTAGGAGTTCCTTGGTAGAATTTTTGGGATCACTTATGTATACTCTCGTATCATCTGCAAATAGTGAAAATTTGACTTCTTCCTTGATCTCCTTTTGTTGTCTTATTGCTTTACCTAGAACTTCGAGTACTATATTGAACAGGTATGGAGAGAGTGGACATCCTTGTTTTGTTCCCAATTTTAGTGGAATCAGTATCAGTTTCTCAACATTCAGCTTGATGTTGGCTGTTGGCTTGCTGTATATTGCCTTTGTTATGTTTAAGTATGTTCCTTGTATCCCCGATCTCTACAAGACCTTTATCATGAAGGGGTGCTGGATTTTGTCAAAGGCTTTTTCAGCATCTAATGAGGTGATCATGTGGTTTTTTTTTCTTTCAGTTTGTTTAAATGATGGATTACATTGACACATTTTTGTATGTTGAACCATACCTATGTCTCTGGGATGAAGCCTACTTGATCATGGTGGATGATTTTATTGATGTGTTCTTGGATTCAGTTTGCTAGTATTTTATTGAGGATTTTTGCTTCAGTGTTCATGAGGGAGATTGGTCTGTGATTCTCTTTTCTAGTTACATCTTTATGTGGTTTGGGTATCAGGGTAACTGTAGACTCATAAAAAGAGTTTGGCAATGTTCCTTCTGTTTCTATTGTGTGGAACAATTTCAGGATTATTGGTATTAGCTCTTCTTTGCAATTCTGGTAGAATTCTGCTCTGAAACCATCTGGTCCTGGGCTGTTTTTCTATTTCCTTAGGGGATATAGGTCTATTTAAATTATTTACCTGATCTTGATTTAATTTTGGTGTGTGGTACCTATCCTAAAAATTGTCCATTTCTTTTACATTTTCCAATTTTGTGGAGTTCATGTTTTCAAAGTATGACTTAATGATTCTCTGGATTTCCTCAGTGTCTGTTATTATGTTCCCCTTTTCATTTATGATTTGTTAATTGGATATTCTCTCTGCTCTTTTGTTAGTTTGGATAAGAGTCTGTCTATCTTGTTGATTTTTTCAAAGAACCAACTTTTTGTTTCATTGATTCTTTGTATTGTTCTTTTTGTTTCTATTTTATTGATTTTAGCCCTCAATTTGATTATTCCCTATCTTCTACTCTTCCTGCATGTATTTGCTTCTTTTTATTCTAGAGCTTTCAGGTATGTGTTAAATCGCTAGTGTGAGATTTCTCCAAGTTCTTTATGTAGGCACTTAGTGCTATGAACTTTCCTTTTAGCACTGCTTTCATAGTGTCCCATAAGTTTGGGTATGTTGTGCTTTCATTTTGGGAAATCAGAGACTAAGAAGTCTCTAATTTCTTTCTTTATTTCTTCCTTGACCCAGTGGTGATTTAGTTGAGCAATGTTCAGTTTCCACAAGTTTGTAGGCTTTCTGCATTTTGTGTTGTTGATGAATTCTAGCTTTAAGCAATGGTGGTCTGATAAGATACAGGGGGTTGTTCCAATTTTTTTTCTACCTGTTGAGATTTGTTTTGTTACAGAGTATGTGCTCAATTTTTGTATAAGGTTTCATGGGATGCTGAAAAATGTATATTCTCTTGTGTTTGGGCGAAATATTCTATAGATGTCTGTTATGTCCATTTGAGTCATAGCATCTGTTAGTTCCCTTATTTCTGTTAAGTTTCTGTCTGGCAGATTGGTCTAGTGGTGAGAGTGGGATGTTGAAGTCTCCCACTATTAGTGTGTGGGGTTTGATGTGTGATTTGAGACTTAGTAATGTTTCTTTTTACAAATGTAGGTTCCCTTGTATTTAGAGCATAAATGTTCAGAATTGAGACTTCCTCTTGATGGATTTTTCCTGTTATTAATATGAAATGTCCTTCTTCATCTCTTTTGAATGATTTTAGTTTGAAGTCTGTTTTGTTAGATATTAGGATAGCTACACCAGCTTGTTTCTTAGGTCCATTTGATTGGAAAGTTTTCCCAAACTTTTACTATGAGGTAATGTCTGTCTTTGAGGTTGAGGTGTGTTTCTTGTATGCAGTAGAAGGATGGATCCTGTTTTTGTATCCATTCTGTGAGCCTGTGTCTTTTTCTAGGCAAATTGAGTCCATTGATATTAATGGATATTAGTGTCTAGTGTTTGTTAATTGTGTTAGTTTTTGGTGGTAGTGTGTGTGTGTATTTCCCTTCTTTGGCATTTGTTGATGTGAGGTTATCTGTTGCCTGTGTTTTGATGGTTGCAGCTAGTTTCCTTGGGTTGGAGTTTTCCTTCTAGTAGGGCTGGATTTGTGGATATGTAATGTTTAAATCTGGTTTTGTCATGAAATATCTTGTTTTCTCCATCTAAAATGATTGAAAGTTTTGCTGGGTATAGTAGTCTGGGCTGGCATCCATGGTTTCTTAGTATCTGCAGAACATCTGTCCAGGACCTCCTGGCTTTCATTGTTCTCCATTGAGAAATCAGGTGATATTCTGATGGGTCTGCCTTTATATGTTACAATTGACCCTTTTCCTTTACTGCTCTTAATATTCTTTCTTTATTCTGTATGTTTAGTGTTTTGACTATTATGTGACGAGAGGATTTTGTGTGTGTGTGTGTGTGGTCCAGTCTATTTGATGTTCTGTATGCTTCTTGTACCTTCATAGGTATGACTTTCTTTAAGTTGGGAAAATTTTCCTCTATAATTTTGCTGAATATATTTTCTGTGCCTTTGAGCTGGAATTCTTCTCTGATTCTAGCCCTATTATTCTTAGGTTTGGTCTTTTTATGGTGTCCCAGATTTCCTGCATGTTTTGTGTTAAAATTTTTCTGTATTTAACATTTTCTTTGACCAATGCATCTATCTTGTCTATGGTATCCTCAATACCTGAGATTCTCTTTTCCATTTCTTGTATTCTGTTGGTTATACTTGCCTCTGTAGTTTCTGTTCATTTACTCATATTTTCCATTCCCTGAATTTTCTTAGTTTGTGTTTTCTTTATTGCTTCTATTTCAATTTTTATGTCTTGAACTGTTTCCTTCACCTATTGATTATTTTTTTCTTGGGTTTCTTGACCTTCTTTAAGGGATTTCTTGATTTCCTTCAATTTTTTGGTGTCTTTTCCTCCATTTCTTTAAGTGAATTTTTCATTTCCTTTTTTAAGTCTTCTATCACCTTCTTGAAGTTGTTTTTAAGGTTGTTTTCTTCTGGGTCATCTGCTTTGGCATGTTCAGATCTTGTTGTTGTAGCATCACTAGGTTCTGGTAGTACTGTGTTGCTCTTTATGTTGTTTAATATGTTCTTACACTGCCTTCTACCCATTTCTTCCTTTAATAAGAACAAGTGTGGCTTCAGGTCACTCTTCTTCCCAATTAGTCCAGGAGGGGGCTTATAGCTCTGGTGGTAACTGTTTCCAATTGGTGCAGGTTGGGCTTATGTCTCAAGTGGTCACTGTTCCCAATTGGTACAGAGTAGGCATATACCTTTGGTGGTCTTTGGTGCAGCAAGGGATGTTTGGCTTGGCGAGGGTGGGTGGGGTGGGCGGGGAGAGGCAGCTGCCCAGTCATCGGTGCGCCAATGGCTAGGGGGAGGAGCACAGAATGTGCCTTCAGGGCCTAGTGCCTAGAGAACTGGTCTGACTAGTCCAGAGATAGGGCAGGGTGGGTTTGTGGCTCCAGTGGTCAATGGTGTTGCAGAGGTTGGTTGGTTTGGCAACAGGGGTCGGGGAAGAATCTGCTACACAGTCTCTGGGGCTGCACTGGCTGGGGGGGTGGAGGGTGGGGAGGGGCACGGAATGTGCCCCTGGGGCCTAGGGGCTATAGAACTGTTCTGCGTACTTCTGGAGATGGGGGCTTACCTGTTCCCAATTGGTGCAGTGTGGGTGTATGTCTCCAGTGGTCACTGGTGCCACAGGGGATAGTAGCTTGGCAAGGGGGTGAGAGAGGAGGCAGCAGCCCTGTCCCTGGGGCTCCAATGGCTGAAGCAAAGGGTTTACCAAGACACCCTCAAACATTACAAGCTATTTCCAATCCTATTGGTTATTCTCCACAACCTGATAATAAGATCCTATTGGTAAAGAAAATAAGTACTTAATAGTCTTGGGCGTGGTGAAATCTAGCTGGTGCCCAACAAGAAACTTCACCCCTAATGTCTACTGTTCACAGTACCAAGCATCTCACATTGAGGCTCCGGGATGTATGATAAAGTGGATATGGGAAGAGTATAAGAGCCAAAAGTGGTGGATGACTCCAAGCAAAAAGTGTTCTCCAGCCACAAGACTGATGCAGATATGAACCCACAATAACAGCGAAAGCAGGTACAAGAAGTGCACAACTTCAAAGCACACAAAATTTCACCAGAGAGAAGGGGAAGTAGACTCAACAATCCTATCTGTAATGCAGATGGTATTTGTGGTTGTTATCTGCTGAGAGAGAAAATTTCTGTGTTCTCCAAGGGCGTGACATTGTACATAGCAAACATACTCCAGGCAGACCTCGTGCTCAGAGGTAGTTTGCAAACACAAAGTGGTCGCCATGTTTTTGTGTGCTTTTTTTGTTTTGGTTTGGTGTGTTTCTTCCTTTCCTTTTTTTTATCCTTTGATTACTTAAGACAAAGAACATGAAGTTGGATGGATAGAGGTATCTGGGAGGAATTTGGGGAGGGGAAAGACTATGAATAAAATACATTCAATGAAAAAATTAATACATTTTAAAAATTCTTCATAAATGAGGATTGGTTTCTTCAAAAAGGGATTCGTTTGTCTGTGTGTGTGTATGTGGGGGGGGGTCATTTTTCATCTGATTGGTTTTTTGTTTGTTTTGATTACTGGCTTTTTGATTTAGGGCTTTTAAAGTTTTAAAAAGAAAGAGAAAAACACGACGTTGAATGGATAGGGAGGTGGAGATGGTCAAAGAAAAGTAAGAGAATGTGTAAAACATTTAATATGAAAAAGTAATTAATAAAAATATTTAAGTTGTGATTATGTTCTCGCATGGTTCACCTTTAAATTTTCCTCCAAATGAACTTCCTCTTCTACTTCATGTTAATTTTTTATATATTGTACTAATCTGTCAATTTTTTATTCTCTATATTTCCACTTAGTTTCAATTGTAATACAATATATTAATTATTTGAGAATGCCATCTAATGTATTTTCATCATAACCACTCCCAGCCCCTACCAAATCCAGCTTCTACCTCTCCTGTCTTCTCCCCAAGTCTGTGTCCTCTGTTTCTTAAATAGCATACAAGGCAGCATTTGTACTACCCTTACATTCATAGTTGTAGGGTGTGATGGTTTGAAAAGAATAGCCCCAATTGGCTCATGTATTTAAATTATTACTCATCAGGAAGTATAACTCTTCAAGAAGGATTAGAAGGCATAGTGTTGTTGACATAGGTATGACCTTGTTGGAAGAAGTGTGTCAATGCTGGTAGGCCTTGAGACTTCAAAGGCTGTGCCAGGACCAGTCTCTCTGTCTCTCTGTTTGTCTGTCTCTGTCTCTCTGTCTGTCTTTCTCTTTCTCTCTCCTCTTCCTTTCTCTCTGTCTCTGTCTCTGTCTCTCTGTCTCTCTCTCTTTCACACACACACACACATATCTCTGTCTCTCTCATCCTCCCCAACCCCCAATGCCTGTGGACCTGGATGTAAAGCTATCAGCTACAGTTCCAGTGCCATGTCTGTCTGCTTTCTTCCATAATGATCATGGACTAACTCTCTAAAACTCTAAGCAATCTCCTAATTAAATGATTTCTTTTATAAGAATTGCCTTGGTTATAGTGTCTCTTTATTGCAATAGAATAGTAACTAAGGCAGAAGTTGGTACCAGGAGAGGGTGATGCTATGTTAAGTCTGACCATGCTGTGAGGGGACCCTGCAAGCATCATGGCAGACAGGGAAAGGAACTACAAAGAGATGAGAATGAAAACTTGGCTCAGGTTGACTTAATCAGGTTTGATCAAACTTTGGAGTCTAATGCCAGGTGGTTTATTTCTTGCATATTTAAACAGCACAATTTGGGGGAAAAAGTTTCCCAATGTAATACTATCCCTTGTATACAATGAGGCATAATTACATTGAAACTCAACTTAAAATAAATGTGATTTCATCCAAGAAGATGGTTTCTAGAGATAGGCTACCTGTATTAGCTTAAGGGTATGGTGATATTTTCTTTTGTACGTAAATGTTATTTGTATGTTAATAAATAAAATTGCCTGGGGGGTCAGAGCTATTAGCAAGCCATAGGAAAGCAGGGTGGTGGTGGCATATGCTTGTAGTCCTAGCACTTGGTAGGCAGAGTTAGGTAAGTCTCTGTGTGTTCAGGGATACAGCCAGCATTGGATACACATGGCTTTAATCTCAATACCAACCATGGAACTCCTGGAGGTCTATACAGACAGGTCGTGATGAGGTGGTCATGTGGTTGGGTTTACAACCAATGAGAAGGCAGAACAGAAACTCTATATAAGGACTTTAACACAGGAGTTGCTGCTGATTCGGAGAGGTAGGACCACTGCAGGAGGAAGGGTAAGGTTTTAGCTCTTAGCTCTGACCTCTTGGCTTTCTTCCTTGCATTGGTTCTGTGTTTTTTATTTAATAAAACGGTTGGTTACATCTACATAAGGGTCTAGGGAAGGATCTGGCCTGATCTTGGTCATAAAGATAATGTAGAAGTCATTTGAGCTATTAGGTATCTCAGGTCCTGGTTGTAGAAACTTGATACCGATTGGCCCAATAGATAATGCAGATCACTAGGCTATTAATCGCCTTCAATTCCCAGATTTCTGGATGGAAGAACTGGAACCAATCCTTTCTTTTGAGAGGACAATCCTGTGGGCTTAACATTCCTGGTTATCCTGGAGATCTGTGGGTGCAAAAATCTTCAATGTTGCTTGTTGGAAGAATATGAAAGACTTTGTGATTTCAGAGTACAAAAGCAGTTCAATTCTTTAAACGGGGCTTAATGGGCCATTCTAGAAAGAGCATGGAAGACAGAAGTGCTGAGCGCAATTTTGACTGTGGTGCCCAAACGCAAAGGTTCCAGAGGAAAATATTATAGGCTATCCTAGAGACCGTTCTTGGGATACTTTGCCAAAGAATGTGGCTGCTTTTTGTCCTTGTCCTGAGTAATAGATTTTCTGCCCCCTCCCCATAATAGGTTTCTCTGTCAACATAGAAAGTCAGATCAAGCCAAATTGAAAAAGTATAACATGTTTACTTTAGCAAAGCAACTTCTGGGCAAGTTCTCCAGTCCCAGAGATTGAGGCCAGAGGAGCCACACCTACATACAAAAGCAGGGAAACTTTATAGGTTGTAGGCGAGGGGTGATGACATGTCTGTCACAAATGGAATTTGTGCCCAAGTATGGCAGGGACTTGGGCAGCTGGCAGCAACAAAGGAGGAAGTTGCAGTAGTCACCAAGAAAGCAGAACTGGGCTTTTGGGGCACCCTTTCTTTGTTGGAGACTCCCTGAGGGGGTGGAGTTTGGAGAGAGAGAGAGAGAGAGAGAGAGAACTTTCCAGATCATTTGGTTATTAGTTATCATTCTAATGTAGATCCACAATTAAAAAATGGCAAACAGGATGAGGAGAAATACAAAATGTACCATTTGAGGAGAAAAGA
>CABHPH010161777.1:0-19658 GCA_902168325.1 Peromyscus nudipes | reverse complement strand
ACACTCACTCACACACTCGCTCACATACACACACATTCATTCACACACAGATTGTCACAAACATACATTTCCACACAAACACTCTCATACTCACTCATACACTCACACACACTGACTCTCACTCACACATTCACATACATACACACTCACACTCATACACTCACACACACTCACACTCACACACACACAGGACTGAAGCAGAGGTAGAAAGGCAGTTCTTCTGGTGAGCTGTTTCTTTTCCAGAAAGGAAACCAAAGTGGGTTCTGAATGTAGATAGCCACAGCAATTCCTAAGAAAATTTGAAAGTGAACAAAGAGGATTATGGGAAATGTGTGCCTACACCAAGGGTCAAGAACAACATAAAGGAGGCATCAGCAACCTCCAACCCAGAAGCAGCAGCTGTCCGTTCATCACAGTCTTGTTCCATCCATTCTGCTCCCATTCAGTTGCTAAGAGGGGACTCTAAAACATCAGAGAATCTGCTCCTTAGATGGTTTCATATTTTCTCTAAAAGACAAGGTTTTCTTTAAAAAAAAAAAATACAATCTCAGTGCCATTCTCACATCAGTAATAATAATATAATAACAACAACAACATCTTCATATCCTCAATTACCCAATGTTCATTTTCCCCTGATTTGCTCACAAAAGAATTTTGTTTTTATTCCTGGGTTGTGCTGTGTGATTCAGAATCCAAGCACACATTGCTCTTTTCACTTCCTGTTCTCCTTTTTCTCTTTACACTCTATATGGTAATAACAACTACTAGTAATTATTAAAATAATAATCTGCATTATTATTATCTTGCCATGCCATGGGTCAAGCCCAGGCCCTTATACCTGCTAACCAAGCGTGTTACTGCTGAGGTGCCTCCCTATCCCTTATAATTAATTGGAGAAGAAAATGAATCATACATGCTCTGAGCTTTCCCGTGGGGCCATCTTGCCCTAATCTTGTGTATTTTCCATAACCTGGTAGCTTCCTCTAGAGGCCTGATCAGCTACATTGTCAACGTTGAGTTTAGTTTTGGGTTTTGCTTTGTTTTGTTTTGGAGATAGGGTCTCACTGTGTTGGTCTGGAACTCAATGTATAGAACAGACTGGTCTTGAACTCACAGAGGTCGGCCTCCCAGTTGCTGGGATTGAAGGGGTGTACCCCCAGCTCCCTGGTCCTGTATGTTCAGGCTTTTAACTAGGATACTTTGAAGGGGTGCTGTGTTATTCTGCCTACATCCCATTTGAAAGCTGGTTGTCTTCGATGATGTCAGATTTGCTCTGTACCATTTCAGTCTTCCCAGCTGGGACCATCCCTTTTAATGCTGAGAATCCCCTTTTAACCTAAAGACTTTAGAAGTCATTAGTTAACATGGCCTCGATTATATGACTTCATTTATTTAGATGGCACAAAATGGCGAAGCTCTAATTCTTGCACTCCGTGTTAACTTTCTAGCTAGAATGCTGCTGTGGGCAGGATGGTCCAGTGCTGGGTGTGGGTGTGCATTCCTACAAAGCCTGCACTGGGCAGCTGGGTGAGGAGCTCTCGAACTCAGGCCAACCCGGGCTACTTGGTAAGAATCAGTGTCAAAGGAAAGGAAGAAGGGAAGGGAGGAATGGAGGCAGAGGGATGGAGGGAGGTAAGAAAACAATCAATCACTAACATGTGGCAGGCATGGGAAGGCTGAATTCTTTGCCTTTGTTTACCAGTTTACAGAAAATGAAGTGGTTTTTTTTTTTTTGCAGGCACCCCACATTAGTGGGATTTTTCATTTCTTACAGCATTATCCACGCACAGATCTAGATATATTTTGCATATTTCTTTCATTGCAGTGACTCTCTCTCACTCTATCTGTCTCAGTCTCTCTGTCTCTCTGTCTGTCTGTGTGTGTGTGTGTGTGTGTGTGTGTGTGTGTGTGTGTGTGTGTGTATGTATGTATGTGTGTGCTTATCCATGTAAGTGTACATGGAAGCCAGAGGTCAGCCTCAGGTATCTCTCTCAGTTCCCCTCCACCTAATTTTTGAGACAGAGTCTCTCACTGAATTTAACAGCTTATCCGTCGGCTAGACTAGCTGGAAGCCCAACCTGTCTCTCTGTGACCTTAGCCCTCAGGTAAAAGATGCACACTCACCCAGATTTTTATGCTGGGGCTCCAAACTCAGGTCCTCATGCTTATACATCAAGTTCTTTGCTGATGAGCTATCCCCCCCCCATAACCCCTGCGGTGGCATTGTTAACATTCAAGTTAGCCTAGCTCTGACCAGTGGGACTCTCTTCCCAGTTTCTAGTTCAATTGACAGACCCAATGGCTCCTCTTAGCTTCCTTTCTGATGGAGCAACAGAATGGTCCAGCCTCATCCTCCCCACCTTTGCCTACACCCGGCACCAGCCATCTCATCAAGAAGCCGTGCTCTTTCTTATGAGGAATTGGCATGTGGAAGCCACCCTGGGTGCTTATGCTGGATTTTGGAATGAGTGATATGTTAGGTAAGAAGTGACTGTCAGTAGGTCCAAAATCAAGTTGAACCAATCATCAAATAATCGATGTCTAATTGTAAATGAGGATGAGGGCAAATAAGCATAAATAGCCTGGGAGACAACATTACCCTCAGGGTTTGGGGGTGGGCAAGTTCGGCACAAAGAACCACGTCTGGAGTCAAGGAACAAGGCTTCGCTGAAGAGCAATAAACACTAGGAATAGGCAGGAAGGTGGGTTGCAAGGGGATGCTGGGCAGAGCAGAGAAGAAAAGCAAAGGCTGACCATCAAAGCACATGGCATGCTTGGAGAGTCTGATTTGCTTCATTTCCTTTGACAGGGTTAGTGGATAGAGAGAGTGGCCAAGTGCCACAGACATAATGTATCTGGACTTCAACAGAGCATTCGTCCCGGCCCGTCACAATATCACTGTGGACAACATGGAGAAATATGGACTAAACAATAGTCCCATTAGACGAATTAACAACATTTAGGTGAATGAATGAACCCCAAAGACGCTGCTTAGGAGATTGACGTTAACACAGGGGATCGTCTCAAGTGAAGAGACAGAGGCCTCTATCCGGCTGAACCTTTTCAACAACATGGTAAAAGTATAGGACAAATATTTAACGAACATGCCGGTTATATGGCGTTCTGTTCTTTGAGTAGTTTTAGCAATAACGTCTACATTTCAGGTAGATATTGGCAGGTTCAGTTTATGAATCCACTCCAGGTATCTCTCTCAGTTGCTCTCCACCTAGTTTTTTGAGACAGAGTCTCCCACTGAACCCAGAGCTCACTGGTTGGCTAGACTGGTTGACCATCAAGCTCCATGGATAAAATTTCTAGAGATGAAAGTAAAATTTCAGAGCCAAGTTAAAAACTAAGCATGGGTACTTACAGACATCCAGACAATCTGAGCAAAGTGTAGTTAGCTGAGTCCTTGGAGAAGATCTAGGAGCTTCAATCTGCATATTGTGTTTTCATCTACACTTTTGTTTATTTTTGTGCTGGGGATGGAACCTGGACCTCACACTTGCCAGCCAGGTGCTCCATCACTGAGCTAAATCTCTGTGCCCTTGGTGGCACACTATTAATGTATACGGATAATAGCAAAGTGCACAGAATGTTGGTGTGCATGAATGTATGTGCGCTGGTTTGGAAGATGACCCTCAAAGGGAGTGGCACTAATGGGAGATGGCTTTGCTGGAATAGGTGTGGCCTTGTTGGAGGAAGTGTGTCACTAGGGAGGAGGCAGGCTTTGAGGTCTCATATATGCTCAAGCCACACCCAGTGTCTCAGACCACTTTCTGTTGCCTGCAAGATGTAAAACTCTCAGCTACCTCTCCAGTACCATGTCTGCCTACGCGCTGCCATGTTCTACCATGGTGATAATGGACTGAACCTCTGAACTGTAAGCTGTCTCCTCAGTTAAATGTTTTCTTTTATAAGAGTTGCCGTGGTCATGGTGTCTCTTCACAGCAATAGAAACCCTGACTAAGACAGTATGTGTATGTGAGAACAATGGTCAAGAGTGGGCTGTGCAGACCAATTGCAGAGAATACTTTGTAGTTCGTTGACAAACTGGGATAGACAAGACCTGATAAACAGAGGACAATTTAATGAATCACAAACCTGGAATCAAACAGTCTTAGAGGCTCATGCAAAGACAAGAGCAAACTTCCCCAGCATCACCTAAAGCAACAAGAGAGCAACCAGGAGGCCACCCACAGAGGCCATTGGGAAACAGATTTCTGCTCCATGGCAGAACTTTCGGGAGCAGTGGTTCTTGACCCTTCTAATGCTGTGACCCTTAATACAGTTCCTTGTGTGGTAGTGACCCCCCAACCATAAAATTATTTCATTGCTGCTTCATAACTGTTATGAATCGTAATGTAAATATCTGCTATGCAGGATATCTGATATGCAATCTCTGTGAAAGGGTCAGTTAATGTTAAGGGGTCATGACCCATAGGTTGGGAACTGTTGTTCTACAGCTTCCCAAAGGGAAGCAGGCCATCTCCACATTAAGCCTGCCACCTCCAATATAGGCTGAGGAGAGCTGAGTATCCTAAGCAATAAAAGCCTGAATTCTGTCCTGTGTCTGAGAGACAGGAGCTTCATGAGCAGTTTCCTCAGTGGCCTCCTTTTCGGGCTCTAAACTGTGCATGCCCCTTGGGGGTGCTTACGGCCACTGAGAAGTTTCCATTCTTAGGAGGGCAGCCCCGTGCCTTCATCCCTTCCTATGTGTGCTAAGACCCAGGGGAGCTCATCTGCAGGGTCATTTCCTCTGATGCCAATCCTAGTGTCCAAGGACCTCTGCTGGGGTAGATAAGATGGCTGCAAACTCTTTGGTGTTCCTCTCGTTGAGAGGAGACCAGTTTTCCTCCACCTGAAACTGGACTGATCTCAGGGACTTCCTAGACCAGTACCATGTGGCGGGAACAATCGGACTTCTAATTCCAGGTCCTAAGAGGCTCTCTCCACAGAGTGAGTGTTTCCACAGAGGCTCACTCACTCTGTGAAGAAGCCCTGGGAACTGTGAGGGGGTCCTGAGGGGAGGGGCAGAGAGAGAATGCATCCTGCCAAGCCCAGTTGGTCCAGCTCTCAGACATCGCAGTCCTGCTAGCTGAAGCCCCACAAGGCATACAGAGCAGAGCGAGCTCAACTCAAATCCCAAATGTGACCGCAAAATGAATCATTGTTATATATTCATCACCACCATGTTGTGGGACTTTACAGTACAGGATACCAGGTACACTGTCTTACTTCGTTGGGCATCAATTTCAATCTATAAATGAGGTGAGGGAACTCAGTATTTCCCAAGGTTTCCTTTGTTGTATTAACTTTCCTTGATGAGACATCAGCAAATATCTCTTCACCCCAGATAAGGCCGGAACAACAGACCACAACAATGATTCCACCCAAGTCTAACTTGGTGAACCAATGTTTTGATTGCACGTGTTTACAGGAGCAGGGGTGAGGAGGGCTTACTTTCCCCGAGCATGAATGGGCCCTTCCTCCTTTCAGTTAACTTTTCCCATTATGTCTTATAGCTCCTCCCGAGACCTCCTGTGGCTGGGGCGGAATTCCAGACAGCAGGTAGTGACCTGCAGGCTCACAGTCTGAATCTCAGGTAGGGTCCAATGACAATCCCTATCCTAGCCCTCTTTTTCTGAGGAACTTTAGCAGGCTGGATCTTGATGGTGTCTAGCTGGCAGCCAGAGCTCTTCTGTTTAAGATAATGGTTGTGTGTGGTGGAAGAGAATGTTCAACAGCCGCCCACTCTGCTGGCCTCTGCAAGAAACATTTGTGATACCTGGATTCCTTTCCATCTTGGAGGCCCCCCAGAGAGCTTTTGTTTATAAGGGCTATATCTTCTGATACTTTCTATATTAGAAATAAAAACTGAGGAAAAAAGCTTACAATATTCACCTAGCACTTTATTTAAAAATAACAATAAAATCCATTAAATGTTAATGTAATTAACATACTTAGATGAAATAATATTTTTCAAAAATGTATTAAAATAATGGCATTGTTTTGTATTTTGCCAATTTCTTAGTATTTGATCTAGTAAGGAGAATACTATATTCTCACACCTGTTTCTACACTCAGAGTATTGTAGTATCACATGGCAAGTAGAGTCTATTAGAAAATTTCACTCTAAAGCCGGGCAGTGGTGGTGCACGTCTTTAATCCCAGCACTCAGGAGGCAGAGCCAGGTGGATCTCTGTGAGTTCAAGGCCAGTCTGGTCTACAGAGAGAGATCCAGGCACCAAAACTACACAGAGAAACCCTGTCTGGAAAAACCAAAAACCAAAACAAAAAAAAAAAAAGAAAAAAGAAAGAAAGAAAGAAAGAAAGAAAGAAAGAAAGAAAGAAAGAAAGAAAGAAAGAGGAAGGAAGGAAGGAAGGAAGGGAGAGAGAGAGAGAGAGATAGAGAGAGAGAGAGAGAGAAAGAAAGAAAGAAAGAAAGAAAGAAAGAAAGAAAGAAAGAAAGAAAGAAAATTCACTCTATACTCAAGAGAGACAGCAAGGTAAAAATAAATTATTATTTTTATTATTATGAAAATAATTGCAGCTTCATTGATACCCCTCCCTACCCAATATTAGGTACTTCCAGAGGTCTTCTGATCATGTGTTGAGAGACAGTACTCTAGGCCAGGGGTGGTGGTGCACACCTTTAATCCCAGCATTTGGGAGGCAGAGGCAGGTGGATCTCTGAGTTCATAGTCAGCCTGGGCTACAGAGTGAGTTCCAGGACACCAGGGCAGACAGGCCTCTGTAGAGAAACCCTGTCTTAAAAAACCAACCCCCCTCCCCAAAAAAGAACCAGTACTCCAAAGAAACGCTGTGCAAAATTAACCTGTATTTGTAGCTGAGGATGATAAGTTCAAGGTTTTAGGGCATTTGTACTTCAACAAGGATTAAATCTCCCTCAGGAGCCTTGGTCTCTCAAGGAGCACATCAGAGACTCTGGTGTCACTGTGCTCACAGCTAGGCTTGTCCCCTTGGTTCCCACCTGAAGCTGCTGGGAGTCCAGGGCTGCAAGACAAATCTGTGAGGCACAGTAAATGGGAAAAGCAAACGAATTCAGGTCATCCATGCAGTGCGACATGGGACGACCTTGAATTCCCACCCTCCTGCTTGCACGCAGCCCTGCTGGGATTGTAGGTGTGTGCCCCATGGTGCTGGAGATCTAACCCAGGATTTTGTGTGTACTGGACAAGCACTCTTCCAACTAAGCTACAGCTCCATCCTTCTTTCTCCTTTTTATTTATTTATATTTGTCTTGGTGGTCACTAAGCACACTTTCTAACACAGAGTGATACCCCCTTTCTATCTCCTCTGCCTAGAGAATATATCACTTTTGTTTGGTGGACAGAGAAAGGCCCAAGGAGTAATTAGCAAAGAACTTGGGATTACTGGCTCTCATTGCCTCTACTTTGAGCAATTAGATGTAGGTCTTCATCATATTATAAGCTATGCTGAGACTATTGTATGCTTGTTTATTTTAATTAAATCATTGAAAATCAGAAATGATATCATATCTAGACTTTCCTAGCAATGTAGAGACTTCCCAGAACTTGTAGCTGCATATTTTTTTGTAATTGCATTGTGCTAATCAACTAAAATGGCCCAGTAAAAATGTTAATAAATAAACATAGTCATAATTATAATCCTAGACATTGCCCATTGCCAAAGACCTCAAGAAGTCATTGAATCCATCCCTCTGCCTCCAGGCCTGCTTTCTCTTCCAATCAATTCTTGATAGGAGTAATGTCACAAATGTTCATCAATGGGATACTTTATATTTTGTTCTATATGTTCTCGTATAGAAATAGCAATGAATTCAACTTATTTATAAAACATGAAAGACGACTGAGATGTAAATGTATTTGCAAGAAGATTTAACTTATCAAATGGTCCTTTATTATTATTTTTTTCTTGAAATGAAGTACTACATACATTTTATGAAATGCACACAAACCTGCTAAATTTATAGGTACTGGATATGATTCTGGATTCTGATGGCTGGGTTACAGAATTTTATTTACTTTTTTTTTTTGAGATGGGGTCTTGTTATGTATGCTGGCTAGTTTATGTCAACTTGATACAAGCTAGAATTCATCTGAAAGAAGAGATCCTCAATAGAGAAAATGTCTCCATAAGATTTGACTGTAGAGCATTTTCTTAATTAATGATTAATGGGGGAGAACCCAGCCCATGGTGAGTGGTCCTTTCCTTGGACTGGTGGTCCTGGGTTTTATAAGAAAGCAGGCTGAGCAAACCAGGAAGAGCAAGTCAGTAAGCAGCACCCCTTCGTGGCCTCTGTATCACCTTCTGCCTCCAGGTTCCTGCCCTGCTTGAGTTTCTGCCCTGACTTCGTTTAATGATGAACGGTGATGTGGAATCCATTAAAAGACTGATAAATTGAGACTGGGGAAATGGTTCAGTGGGCAAATTGTTTGCTACACAAGCTTGATGACCTGAAGTTTGGATTCCTAGCTCACAGGAAAACATTGGTCATTGTCTTAGGGTTTCTATTGCTGTGATGAAACACCATGACCAAAAAGCAAGTTGGGGAGGAAAAGGTCTATTCTTCTTACACTTCCACAGCATTAAGAAAACTCTTTATGGTCAGATCATATGAGGAATTTTCTCAACTGATGTTCCCTCCTTTAACTCTAGTTTGTATCAAGTTGACTTAAGACCGGCCAGCACAGGCATGATGATGTCTGTATCTACAATCCTAACACTAGGGGGATAGGGCAGCTGGGTGAGTGCTGGAGGTTTGCTGGCCAGCTAATCTAGCTTAAACAGTAAGCTCTAAATTCAGTGAGAGACCTTGTCACAAAAATGAGGTAGAGAGCAAAGTATGAGAAATACACCCCACATTGACCTCTGGCCTGAACAGGTAGCATACATATACACATGTACGCGTGCGCGCGCGCGCGCACACACACACACACACACACACACACACGGTGGGGGAGAAAGAGGGAGAGAGACTTAACTTTTGCAAAAGAATTAAAAAAAAAGGGTAGATGGAGAGGAAATGTTTGCAAACATTATCTCTGGCCAACATCCTGTATCTGCAATAGATAGAGAACTCTCAAAACCCAATAATATGAAAACAAAAACCAATTAGAGAGTGAGAAAGGACATTTCATTAGAGAGGAGACACAGCCGGCACATAAACACATTAACAAGTGTTCGACATCATTAGCCATTAGGGAAATTAATTAAAAGTATTTTAAAGTATTACTGTATACCTATTAAACAACTAAACTTCTTTTTATGCTTGTTGTGTGCATACATACGTCCACGGGTGCTCACATGCATATGGGCACACCTGTGTTTTCAGGAGCATATGAACATGTGTGCACATGTGTGTGAAGGCCAGAGGTTGACACAGAGTGTCTTCCTTGATCAAGCCCCTCCTTGTGCATGGAAGCATGCCCTTGTCCTCAGCCAGGAACTCACGGATCTGGCTAGTCTAGTCAGCAGTGGGCCCCGGGATCCACTATGTTCACTTCCTGGGTACTGCATGCCTACTTGGCATTTACATGGGTACTGGGGATCTAAACTCAGTTTCTCGCCCTTGCACAACAGGCACCTTTGCCCACTGAGCCGTCTCTCAGCCCTCTAAAGTATTTTGAAATGTAATAATAACACTCAATTCTTTGAAAGACCCAAAGAAACTTAATCTCTCTGGGACTGTAATATTACATTCTCTGGAAAGGATTGGCCGTGTCTTTTAAAACCAAACATGCATTTACCACATAACCCAACAACTGCCATCTTGACCCACAGAGTCATATAAACCCATACTCATGGTGGTTTTAGTTATGATTGCCCAAACCCAAGACAACCCATGTCTTTGACATGTGAATGGGAAGACCAATTGTACATCTATACCTTAGACCTCTATAGAAATGAAGAAGAATAAAGTATTGGTGCATATGACAACCATTCTCAGGAGAGTAAACATTGAATAATTCCACTTCTTAAACACACTTACTATTGCCTGATGGTGATGCACATCTTTAATCCCAGCACTCGGGAGGCAGAGGTAGGCAGATTTCTGTGAGTTCGAGACCAGCCTGGGCTACAGAGCAAGTTCCAGGACAGCCAAGGCTACACAGAGAAACCCTGTCTCAAACAAACAAACAAGCAAACAAACAAACAAACAACAACAACAAAACATAGTTATTATCACAAACTACAGAAATGGGTGCCAGATTAACGAATACCAAAGGGCAGGAGTGGAATAAACATGAAGAGGCTCACAGGCTGTCTTGTGGGGAGGGAAAGGTTCTTAGGTTGATAGCTACAAGAATATGTGAAGAGATAAAAAATGCATGGAATCCAAACAATAAAAACAATGGATGTATTGCCCAACAGTAACAACAGTGCATAGATGGGCTGGGAAGAGGGCTCGTCTGTTAAGAGTGCTCACTGAGCAATCTTCAGGTTGGTAGTTTAGTTCTCAGCACCACGTGGCAAGCTGAGCCTCCTACAAATGCCTGTAGCTTAAACTCCAGGGAATCTAACACCCTCTTCTTGCCTGTATAAACCCACACCCACATGTGTGACTACACCCACCCAGGCACTGCGCGGGCGCGCACACACACACACACACACACACACACACACAAATAAACAAAATTAAATTTGATTGCACAGAAACACACACCAAGAAGTATCTGTGAAATTGTAGAAACTGGATGAGGTCTGTAGTCGGTTCCCATTGTTGCAGCAATGTCTATCTTCTGGTTTCATACCGTCCTGCAGTTACACAAGAAGCCATCAATGGAGGAAGTTGAGGGAAGGCCATATTGGACTTTATGTTTTCTTGAGACAGGGTTTCTCTGTGTAACAGCCCTGGCTGTCCTGGAACTCACTGTGTAGACCAGGCTGGCCTCCAGCTCACAGAGATCCACCTGCCTCTGCTTCCCAAGTGCTGGGATAACGGCGTGTGCCACCGCCACCTGGCATGTGTTATTTTTTTAAACCTCCTGTGTATAATTCTTTCAAAATGAAAGTAAAGAAAGGGGGTTGGGAGATGGCCCAGTGGGTCCAGTGCTTGCCTGGCAAGCTCAAGGATCTGAATTTGAGCCCCTGCACCGACATAAAAAGCCAGGCAGATGTGGTGACCCTGAGGAGGTGAATCTCCGGATTCATAGCAGGATCTCCGGAGCTCACTGGCCAGCTGGTCTACCCTAGTTAGAGGGCTGAAGATTCAGTGAGAGAACATGCCTCAAAAGTAAGGTAGACATCAATTGAGGAGACACCTGCTATCAAACTCTGGCCTTTACATACATGTGTACACATGCACACACAAACATGAACACATATATACACCAAAAAAGAAAAAGTTAAAGGGGCAGATCCAAAAGGCAATCTTTCTCACTATGACTTTCTCCTCCTCCTCCTTCTCTTCCTCCTCCCTTCCTGCTTTCCTTCCTCCTTTTTTAGACATCGGAGGTTGACCCCAGCACCCTGGGTATGCTAAATAAGTACTCTCCCACTGAGCTATATCCCAGCCTTCTTTCTTCATTTAAAAGATATATAGGAAAGCTACGGTGTACTGAGACTCCCTTTGCCTTGTTCTGGGAGTTCAGACTGTTCACAGTTGTGATTTTCTGCCCAAGTACCTGGCAGATGGCATCCTCTGACCCATATGAAGTTAGGACCATGAAAATTGCTGTGGCCAGTGTGAACAGATATGACACTAATCACTCCCATAAGAGAGTTTTAAAGCAGAGTAGGACTCTGAGTGCCTTAAGTGACAGCCTGTGACAACCAGAGCTGAGATGAGGTGTGAGTGGAAACTAAACCCGGGAGCCCTGGCGGCAGATCCACTCCATGTGACCTGGAAGGAAAGGCAAAATGATGTGACCTTCTGAAGGTCACTTTGGCAAGGGCTGGTTCTTTCTTTTGACTCAGGAACTGAACTGCTTGAGACAGCTATCCCTGTTCACTCACGGAACACAAAACTTCAAGCACCGAGCTGCTGAACCAGAAACCGTTACAACACGGAGGTCCAAGCAAGCAAGAACAGTAACACAGCCTTGGAAGTGGCGCAGTACAGATGCTCCAAGAGGGATGAGCCCACAAAATGACTCTGTACAATATACTGTAGCACGAATTCTGGTTGGCCTTAATAATAAAAACCCGGAGTCATATATAGGGGTAAAAGCTGAAAGACCAGAGAGACAAAGGAGCAAGCCACAGCCACCTCTTACCTCGCCAACTCCTCAGCCTGAAAGGGGGGTCAAGCTCCTGTCTCTGCCCACCTTATAGTCCTCTCTGCCCAGCCATATCACTTCCTGTCTCCACCTCCCTAGTGCTGGGATTAAAGGTGTGAGCTTCTACCTCCTGGCTCAGTTTCTCTTTCAAATTGGATTAATCTTATGTAGCCCAGGGTGGCCTTGAATTCCTGATATTCTTGCTTCCTCCTCCCAAGTGCTGGGATTAAAGGTGTATACCACCACTGCCTGGCCTCTATGGTTAACCAGTGGCTAGTTCTACACTCTGATCTCCAGGCAAGCTTTATTTGTTAGAGCACAAACAAAATATCACCACATTACACAATGCTATTAGCTATTATTTTGGAAAAATGCTTATGTTTTGGTGTTAAATGAATAAAAAATCACTCGTGTGTGTATTGAGTAAGCATCTAAGCATGTGCAGAAAACACTGTATGCACGGCAGTCACACCACAAAGAAATGAAACACACAAGAGACTGGACATGGTGTTTGCAGTGCACGTAACCTAAGAATTTAATATTCAGGATATATAAAGCATCCCTACACTCAAAATAAACATGGCAAAGATATAGAGAAAAAGGAACTTCTACAGCAGTGTGAACAAGTACAACCACTACAGAAGATGTAAGGAAGTTCCTCAGGCAGCTAGAAATAGAACAGCCACATGATTGCGGTGCCTGCTCCTGTCTGGCCTTAGAGTCAGGTGACCTGAAGTCAGTATGAGGAAGAGACACCCACACTGCAGTGTGAACTGCGGAACCAGTGGCAATAGTCAAGATACGCATATGTACTTCAGCCAACCAAGGTGTTCATCCCCAGGTGGATGCAGGGGTCCAGTCTCATGGGAGAGCATCTTCTAATGTTCTACAGCACAGCAGCAAGTTATGGTTGGCAGGAATTAACTGAATATTGCAAAGTAGCCAGGAGAGAAGGTCTTTGATTGTATATAACACAAAGAAATGATCTCTGTTTGAGATGGCAGATTTGCCACTTACCCTGATCCATCATTCATGCTGCATGTATGTATTCAAATGTCATGTAAATATGTAATTGTTATGTCTGAGCAAAGACAAAAATATCTATCTATCTGTCTGTCTGTCTGTCTATCTATCTATCTATCTATCTACTTTTGGTTTTTTGAGACAGGGACTGGAACTCACTCCATAGCCCGGGCCTACCTGTGCCTCCCCAGAGCTGGGATTAAAGGTGTGCACCAGTACCTTCTGGCTAAAAGCTATCAGTAGGTAACTGCAGATGAAACCATAAATGAACAGTGACGTTGGTACAGTGATGCTTGCCTTTTATTTCAGTGGTTGGGAGGCTGAAGCAGGGGGATCTCAGAGAGTTCTAGGGCAGCTGTTGTGGAATATTATTTTAAGATGTGTTTATGCTATGGAATATTTGTTTAATGATGCAAAGATGTGTTGCATTCTTTTATGTTGCATTTGTTTAACGCTGAGAAGCTGAGTTACTGGGCCTGTCTAAAACCCCTGATTGGTCTAATAAAGAGCTGAACAGCCAATAGCCAGGCAGGAGAAAGGATAGGCAGGGCTGGCAGGCAGAGAGAATAAATAGAAGGAGAAATCTGGGAGGAGAGAAGAAGGAGGGAGAAAAGAAGTGGCCAGCCACACAGCCAGACATGGAGTCAGAAGGAAAGAAAAGATACACAAAAATAGAGAAAGGTAAAAGCCCAGAGACAAAAGGTAGACAGGATAATTTGTTAGAAAAGCTGGTTAGAAA
The DNA here is from genome assembly GCA_902168325.1 of Peromyscus nudipes. Taxonomy (NCBI): domain Eukaryota; kingdom Metazoa; phylum Chordata; class Mammalia; order Rodentia; family Cricetidae; genus Peromyscus; species Peromyscus nudipes. The sequence goes on along the minus strand of CABHPH010161777.1, from coordinate 5,669 downwards.
CAAGCCAAGCTAAGGCCAGGCATTCATAAGAAAGAATAAATCTCTGTGTGTGATTATTTGAGAGCTGAGTGGTGGGCCCCAAAAGAGTAAAAGAGTAAAAAAACAACAACAGGCAGCCTAGACTACATAGAAAGATCCTGCCTCAAGAAATAAAAACAAAGTAATCACAAGATGTTTACCTGTTGGAGACATGGAACTGTAAATGACAGCCAGTGATGGCTTGAAGGTGTCACACCAGTGACAGCGATTTCACCCAGAGAACTCAACTCATACAAAGTCCCACGGGCATGGTGTCCTGCCTGCAACTCCAACTTCTGAGGGCAGAGACAGGCAACCCCCAGAGCAAGGTGGCTGGAGAGATTCGCCGTACCCCAGGTCTGGATCTGATTGAGAAACCCCTACCTCAGTAAAAGAGGGAGAAGAGTGATGGACAATGATTCCCGACATCAACTTTTGGCCTTCACACACACACACACACACACACACACACACACGAAAATAGAAAAAAATTTAAAATATACTAAAACAAAGCAGAGCTCAGAACAAGTACAGCAAAATGCTACGTACATTTCTTACAGTGAGGGTAATCATGGGAGCTTATACAAAACGATTGACAGCGGCTGTCTTTTGTTAAGATTGTGAGCAACATTTCTTCATTGTACTTCTCTGAGATTTCCAGTTATTCCCTATAAACATGCTATGCTTTGTAACGGGAAAGAATCTGCACTAACCTGCCCCCTCTTTTTATTCAGTTGTTTTTGGTTGTTTTGCTCATCTTCTGTGTAGCAAATATTATACAGAGTTATAGAGAGTGGGAAGAGCTAGTCTCCCTCCTTCCAGATTAAAATGTAGAAAAGACATTAACACCAAGATGGCAATTCACATTGTCCTCTTTTTCAGCATGGCAAAGCCCTCTGTTCCAGACCTGGAGATCTTGTCACAGACTATGGGTAATTTTTATTATTACAACTAAAATCTCGCACTTACTTGTCTGGAAATTAAGTCCTGAAACCCTGAACGGTTCTGTCATGTGGAATACCAACACTTCACTTCTCATCCTTCAGTCTTGGGTCTTGAGAACAGAGAAATCCTGTCATAGCACCCAGATCAACTAGGACACTGATAAAGGCAAAGTCTGACATGTGACTCTGAGCCTGATCAACCACTCACTATTTAGTGTAACCATGAACAGGTTAGTTTACCTGGGTAAGTTTAAGTTTTCATGTATGAAATTAGATTCCATTGTCGCGCCCCCCTCGTCCAGCAAAGAGGACACGACACTGAGCTCTTCTTCTTGCAGTTTATTCAGGCCTTGAATCAATCTTCTGACTTCTAAAAGTTCCCCCGGGGAAAGCCTCTCCCAGCCTTAAATAGGCTCTGGGCAGCCAACCCCAGGTCGCCACGTGGGCATTGCCCAATAGGCTCAAGCATGCGCAAGCAAGCCACAACCTCCGCTATAGTTGTTTACCGCCGTCGGGATGGCGGCGGTAACTAGCGCCACCTGTAAGGCGTGGCTGCACGCAGTTCCCTACATTCCATGAGCTTTTTGTCTGTAAAACAAAGAAGTCAAAATCAAACACACACACATTCACATGTACTCTCACACACGCATGCACACATCCTCTCTCACACACACATGCACACTTACATTCTCTAACTCATACACATGCACTCATACACACGCTCTTACACTCACACACTCTCTTACAACTCTTACACACTCTCACACATACTCACACACACTCTCTTACACACTCTCACACACATTCACAAACACTCAAGCTCCCAGAACCACAGAGACAGAAGCAGAAAGCTGAGGAGCTTGTTTCGAATGTGGCGGAGAAGGTTCTCAACCCTGACACTGGGCCATTTCTCCAGGCCAAGGTTATGTGTTGCCACAGTTTGGGCCAGAGTCGGCCCAGAAAATAGCAAAGTGCATTGCATGATTAGAAACAAAACAAATTCAGAACTATCTACTATAGGGCATAGAACCATCAGCTTTTACCTCCAGGCTTGTTTTTAAGTTTAAAAATATTTTTATTATTATTTTATGATTGTAGGTGTTTTGCTCGAATGTATGTCTGTACACAAGTGTGTGCATGATGCCTGCTGAAATCAGAAGAGGGTGTTAGATCCCCTGGAACGGATGTTACAGATGGTGTGAGCTACCGTGAGGGTGCTAAGAATAGAAACTGGGTCCCCTGGAAGAGCAGCAAGTGCTCTTAACCACTGAATCATCTCCCCAGCACCTTAAAGACTTACTTATGTGTATATGTCTGTGTCTGTGTGAATGTATGATGTGTGTGAGTGGAGTGTCCATGGAGGCTAGGAACGGTTGGGTCCCCTGGAGCTGGAGTCACAGGCAGTTGTGAGGTGCTTGACGTGGGGGCTGGGAACCGAACCTGGGTCCTCTGTAAGAGCTGCAAGTGCTCTTAATTGCTGAGCCATCTCTCTAGCCCCATCCTACCCAGTTGTTTGGGTTTTTTTCTTCTTAAACATTTATTTTTATTATTTTAAATAGTCTCTGTGTGTGCACACACACGTGTGCATGAGTGCAGGTGGGCATTGGATCCTCTGAAGCTGGAGTTACAGGTAATGGTGAGCTACCTGTTATGGGCCCTGGGAATTGAACTCAGGTCCTCTGGAAGAACAGCACAGTGCTCTTCACCACAGAGCCACCTCTGCTGCGCTCCCACAGAGTGGTATGGGATGAAATTACAATGTGAGGAACACACTTGGCCCAGTGGTAGGCCGAGCGTGAGACCTCTACATTAGCTGGCACATTGTCCAGGCAACATCAGTGGAGTCAAGGCTGACTGTGCCCAAAGCCTCAACAGCACCATTCCAAGCGGGTGACATGTCACACGTTTAGTGAAAAGCCTTAGAGAGTGGTGACCTCTCACATCCAACCCCCGTGACTGTGAGTGCTGGCTTGAGAAGGGTTCTGAGACTGTGTGCCTGTCAGAAACCGGTGCCCCGATCAATGTAGAATACCTGTAGGCCCTCGGGTTTCACACACACACACCGTCTCTGTTCAGAACACAGAGGCGTTCGATGGTCCACTGAGATGGCTCAGTAGATAAGGGCGCTAACTTCTCAAGCCTGATGACCTCTGGGACCCGTATAAAGACGGAAGGAGAGAACTGACTCTACAAAGTTGTCCTCTGACCTCCACATTACTGCTATGGCACACAAGCCCCCACCTCACCCCCATGAGCATCATCAATACAATGTTTCTAAGAAGGTACTTGGTTGGGTCTTTTGCTTGACTTTGGGTTGGTAAATTATTAAAATATAGGATGACGCATAGATTTCCCATACACATTAAGAAAGTCTGTGTCACATGTCATTTGAGAAAGGAGGGGCAGCCATGTGCCGCATTCACTCATGTATTTGGTGCCTACTGTAGGGTAAGAAAGCTCAACCAACAGTTTTTTTTTCACACTAAACCGAAAACAATCATAAAGAAAATTTTTCCGTGGAATATTGGTAAAATTAAACTGTGCAGGACTCGAATACTGTTATGTTCTGCTCATTGGTTTTGTGCATTTTTTGTATATAATTCATGGCATTTATATTAAATTCATAAATAAAATATTGCTCTGTTTGTGTGAACTCAATAAAGCATTTAAGAATAACAATAAAAATGTCCTCCTGCCCTCTTACTTATTTACCGGTAATTCTACTGATTTCTTAGCTCTTTAAGACTTAATGAAAGAAGTCTGCAGGGTGGCAGGTCAGTGACAGCAAATGTGGCCAGTCAGAAATAGAAAGGTCTCCGGTGGTGTGCAAGCAAGGACCGACCTGGCCACACGCATGACAGCTTTCTGGGTGTGGAGTGTGGACACCTCACATCTGCAATGACGCTATGTTGCGCAGTCGCCTAGAGAACCCAATTTTCACCACATAGGGTAGAAAAGGTGTATTAGAAATTGCTGCAATACTAAATATAGATTGGCTTGGAATTGACTAACAAAGGGAGTCAAGAGAAATAGAAGTAAGGGCCACAAGACAGTAGCACCCAGGAAAATGTCAAAAGCATGGGTTTGCAGCCACAAAGGCTTTGGTTTAAATCCCAGCTCTATCAGGATCTTTGGTATTTCAGCTTTCTTGGTCTTAATTCCTTTGCTATGAAATAAAATGTTAAAAATAATATAGAGCCGGGTGGTGATGGTGCATGCCTTTAGTCCCAGCACTCGGGAGGCAGAGGCAGGAGGATCTCTGTGAGTTCGAGGCCAGCCTGGTCTACAGAGTGAGTTCCAGGACAGGCTCCAAAGCTACACAGAGAAACACTGTGTCGAAAAACCAAATAATAATAATAATAATAATAATAATAATAATAATAATAATAATATCAACTCCATAGATGACTGTGATGGTCAAAAGGATGCTAGTTGTAAAGTTCTCAGCCTAAGGCAAATGCTTAATAAACAATAGCCATTGCTGTTAATATGATTATGAACTCAGCTCATGGGACATTTGTTGGCAAAATCATGAGTTCAAGCTTGGAGATTTATGTGTGTATATGCAGGTGTGCTCACACACAGGTCTTCTAGCATGTCGCAGATTTTCATCACTGTAATAGTCTCTAAAGTCTCACACTAAGAATTACTAGAGTTGACTGTGGTGATATTTTATCTGTGTCCTCCAATAAAGTTTATCTGAGGATCACAGGGAAAAGCCAGCCACTGTAGTAAACATAGAGGTCAGGTAATGGTAGCACACGCCTTTAATCCTATCACTTGGAAGGCAGAGATCTGTCTGGATCTCTGTGAGTTCAAGGCCACACCAGAAAAAGAGCCAGCTGTGGTGGTACATACCTTTAATCCCAGCACTAACCATAAAGGTCTGGAGGTCTGTACAGACAGACAGGAAGTGACAGAGCTGGGCAGGAAGAGGAAGTGATATAGATTGGCGGAGAGAGGAAGTGAGTTGGCAGAACAGAAAGGCATATAGGCGTGGATATACAGGAAGCAAGTCTTTGGAAGCTGTGGAGTTGGTGAGGTGAGGTTAGCTGTGGCTTTTCCTATTCCTCTGATCTCTCAGGTTTTAACCCCAATATCTGGCTCCAGGTTTATTAATAAGACCATTTAGCATTTCCACTACAGTTGACCCCTTCACACAGCATAGAAAAATTCTGCTATTTCTCTTTGGAAGTTTTTTAGGGGATCCTCTCCCTCTTATACAGCCCTGGGTCAGGACTGAGTGAAAAGTCAACCGCATAAAAGTATCTTGTAAAAAGAGCTACTCACATCTCATTTAATACTCTGTAAAATTATGAGATGTCAGTATAATCAAACAGGCAAGCCCTGAGTGTGTGTGTGTGTGTGTGTGTGTGTGTGTGTACATGTTGCAAATGTGTAGCACATGTGTGGGCACGAGCATATATGGAGGTCAGAGAACAAAATCTGGAACTCACTGCTCTCTTTCCATTATGTACATCCTGGGAATTGAACTCAGGTCCTCAGGCTTGGCAGCGGATGCCTTTACCCACTGAGCCATCTTGCCCTAGCTCAGTTTTCTCTTTTATATATGAGGTATAACTTTACATCCTGACAGCCTCAGGAGAACCTGTGCTCCCTTCATCTGACTACTGACTCCTGCCTGGGCAGGAGTCAAGAACAGATAGAAAGTGAAGAAATGGAAAACAAGCAAAGGAAGGGAAAGTA